>JAJTUV010001648.1:0-278843 GCA_021653895.1 Mastomys natalensis | reverse complement strand
AGCAATGTGAGTTTCTGGAGTCTGTCCAATTGCCCAGTACCAGAGGGTGGTCAGGAGCGTGATATGGGTTGGAGCCTGCAGTTAGGCCTCTGAGACCCCACTTGTAGGTTCTAGAGATGGTAATTATAGTAATTAGGTGTTAGAATTTGGAGCTTGATCTCTTTGGTAACTAAAATAGAGCAAGCTTCTCTGAGTTTTTAAAAACTTTAAAAACAATCGTTTGGTTGCTTTGAAATTTATGGTGGATTCAATTATGGGTCATGTTGACCTTCAGATGTACACGTAAAATGGGTAATGTTTTGTTTTTCTGGGGGATTGCCCTATCTGTTGGACAGACAATGGAATGGTGGGATATGTGTCACTAACTCCTCCAGTCACTGAAGCCAATCTTGTCCTTACTTTTGTAATATCCTTCTAAGAGAACAAGCCAGCCAAGACTGGGGAGTCTTATACAGAACCAGCAAGCCTTACCTTCCACTGGGATAGATTGTCAAAGCAAATGTAATGCTGGCACAGAATCAATGTGGGTGTGGGGGGGTATAGGGGGGAACAGATAATGCCACTAGTTAATTAGAGAGGCCACAGTGTCATGTAACAAAGGGCATGGGTACAAAAAGAAATGAAACACTGTAGATTTTGACTTTAGAGACCCAGCAGAGCCTTTGAAAAGACTAATTTAAATAAAAAAGTACTACTTGGGCTGGTAGAGGTATATACAAAGCATTTAAGCTAAGAATTTTCTTGACTCAATATCTTTTGTTCAAATGAATTAGCATGCAAATATTAAACACTATGTTTGCAACTGACTGAGAGATCAGGTTAAAAATGAAAGAAAAGAATGACAGGGAAGTATTTTTTGTTGATGTCTAAAAGCCAAATAACAGACCAGACTTTGCACATTTGCCATCATTGTGATGTTTTACTGACAGGATGTGAAGAAGAAGTTTAGAAGGCGTCAGAGTATAACCTTGTTGTTATACAAACTGGGCAAGAGCAGATTGGTGAAGTTTAATGTAGCTGGTAGGTGAGGTTACACTGAGGAAAGCTGAGGTGGCCCACTGTGGAAGTATTTCTTTAATGAGGCAGGAGCTACTGAAAGGGAGTAGACAGATGTAAATGTGATTTAGCCTTTAGAGGGTCACAGAGAAATTGGATGAGCCCACAGTTTGATCAATGGGCTTAATTTACCAGACACTACCTACTTGGTGCTAAGATGGATGAAGGAGATTGGAGGATGAGAAGCAATAACACTGGATAACAGCCCAGATAGCAGCTTAAGGAAAAGCTACAGAGGGGATCCAGTAGCCGAAAAAAAAAATCAAATAAATACAACTAAACTCCTTACAGATGAATAGTTATCAGTGGCCTGGGATTAAGGCATTGAACTTTGATCACTAATATAGATCCTGCAAACACACACTTACATTTTGTATTAGTTTCCTGCCTTTCTATATACATTTACTGGCTTATTATATTCTAAGAAAGACTTGGCATTCTGTAGGGACCTCTCCTAGACTTTTCCTTCTAAATTAGCAGATGGAGGGATTCCAAGGTAAATGTGCTTTTTGTACTCTTAACACTTATTGATTGGCCGATTTCATGCATCTCAGCCTTACAGACTGGAATGTTTATAAAATACCTACTGAGATATTAAAATTATATTCATTCTGGCAATGGTGCTGGCATCTGTTATTCCAGAGCCACATGTAAATTTAAGTTCCTCTGACTTAGAGAAGAATGTTATTCCTTGAGCACTCAGGTTCTATGATGTCAAGTTTTTGGTTTTGGTCTTGTGTGGCATCACAGGGAGAGGACCTCTGAAACAACTAAAGAAACCCAAGAGGTACTGCTTGGGCTAGTAGAAGTATATATGGAATACTCAAGCTAAGAATTTTCTTGACTTGGTATGTTTTCGTTCATGTGAATTAGTATGCATGTATTTAATATGTTGATTAAACATAGGCATTATCTAGTGTGAGCAACAGCATACACAGTACTCTTATCAGAGCTGTTAGAGTCAGATTTTCCTGCTCCAATGATGGCTTCATGGCTCTCTCCTTTTCCTCTCGTGCAATCAAGAGCAAGTTATTTGGCCTCTGTGTGGCAGATATTGTCTCTAAAAAAAAGAAAAAGAAAAAGAAAAATACTTGATTCTGGGTCTTGTTAGGAGAAAATTAAGTGAGATGATGCATAAACCAGGTCTCAAAAGACTGCTGGGTATAAAGAAATGGCTGCCACTCCCAGCATGTTCCATGATAAGTATTTTTTTTTTTTTACTATTGTATACTATGTATTCATTGAATTGGTTTCTTGTCCTGTTACTGCAATAAGATATCTAACAAAGCACTGTAATCAAGAGTTTATTTGGGCTCAGGGTTCAAGGGTATAAGCCCATCCTGGAAGTGATGTGAAGGAGCTTGAAGACGGAGCTGCTTGCCGTCTGAAGTCAGGAAGCAACGAGTAAGAAATACCCAGACTCAATTAGGTTTCTGCTTTTGATTCAGTAGTACCATGGAACAGTACCACCTGGATTTAGGGTTAATCATATACAAAAATAAATATAATCTAGCTAATCTCTCCAGGGTGTGCCCAGAAGCTTGTCTCTTCAGTAATTCTGGAACCTATCAGATCACAATATTAATCATTACCATTATGGACTTTTTACTGCTCACAAGGTACAAGAAACAAGATGCAGTTTTCCAAGGACATAAATATATATGTCTGCATATGTGCCACACACATACATATATGGTCTTTTATACATATATGTATGTATTTACATATATAATCTACAAACATATTCTTTCTCATTTGGGAGTTTGAGAGAGAGAGAGAGAGAGAGAGAGAGAGAGAGAGAGAGAGAGAGAGAGAGAGAGAGAGAACAATCTCAGGCAGGTGTGCTATAAGCTTTAAAGAGATTAAGACAGGTGCTGAAACAGCCCAGAGAAAAGACCAGATTATCTGAGGCTCAGGATGTGGCATTAGACAGGAAGGGAGGTTAGAAAAATATATACGGTGAGGAATTTAGAAACAAAATCTGAGGCAGAAGGAGAAAAGTCACGTCAAGGCTTCTAATTTAAAAGGAGGTCATCTGTCCATATAATTTTCAGTTGCCTGAAAGCTCCAAGATTCAATTCTTTGAAATGACACTTCCATCCCTTGGTGAATATATGAGAATTCTGTAAATGTGTTGTTGCATCCAAAAAGTTTAGCTTCTGGGCATGGAGTTTATCCAGTATCCACAGCAACACAGATTCCTACTGGAAATTTGAATTAGAAAAAATGCTGACACGTTAGAAAATATAATTTGTACTCAATGGCTTGAAAAAAAATAGAAATACCCAGTAATTCTGCAGTTACTAAATGGGGCCTAATGGCACTTTCACTTTTTCATCTTGGCATTTCAAGGTTGTTCCCACAAAGCTCACCTGGGAAGAAGGGCTTTTAGTAAAACGGCACACTGGTGCTTCCTCTGATGCCTCCATTGAAACCTGTGCTTTCAAATCATTTAGATACTATAAGTGGTAGTGTTCTTATCAGTTAGGGGAGTGGCTTGTCAATTTCATTGTCTATAAGGATCATGTGGTGGCTTTGTACAGTAAATACACATTCTAGGAGCAATGCCATCAATGGTTCTGATTCAGTTGATCTCTGTGTGACAGGCCCCAGGAGTCGGATGGGTGGTAACTCTGATGTAGAGGCATCTCCAAGGAACATGGCTGACACACTGTGTGACTTGCTTTATTTTCTCTGTGACCAGAGTCAACCAGAGATTGTTAATTGGGAAGTACCTGCAAGAGACTGTATCATGTTTTCCCTGATGGGACTGGCTGGAGTTCCAAAGAAATAAGCAAGGCAAAAGTCATGGTATTTGATCCAGTACACTTATCAGAGGACCCATAAAGAGATTACAATAGCTGTTCTTGTGATGAACTTCAATAAGAGGGGAGATTCTAGGCAGGTAGCCCTCAATGAGGGTATGGGTATGGAGTTAATATGAGGGATAATAGAATTTGGCTTAGGAATAAAACTTATTTCTGTAGCAATATAGTTGACTCCCCACACCCATAATCTTTGTGGCAAAAAATTCTAAACAAGTTCATTAGTGTCTGGTAATGTTTGAGCCCCCTCCTCAGTCAATTCTGCTCATTTACATCTGCCTGGATTGTAGGGTTAAGATAGTGTGTTAGTGGATCAGGACCCAGAGAGAAATTGGTATGTGAAGCTACTGATAGGCCCTATTCACTGAGTGAAGAGGGTGGAGAGGCACTGAGTAGTCTTTAAACTAGTATGTATGTTCTAGGAGCAGTTTGTTTTTAAGTACTAAGGATAATCGGAAAGATGAATCTATTATACAAAGAAGACTCAGGAAGAAAACTGCATTTGAAGCTAGTAATCAGGATTTGGGAACTGTAACTTGTTTATTAAAAAGCTTCAAGGCCAATGTTTGGTCTTTGTTCCTTCTATTCAACTTCCCTCACTGGGCGTCCCCTAGGGACTCTTGTCTTTCAGGGTGTCCAGGAGATTCTCCATGTTGCTAACTTGCCCTCTGTATCCTCAACTCAAGTGTGTCCTGGAGCTGAGACCTATCCTAGAATGACCTTTTAGAGTGGTCAATTGAGATAAAATAAAGTAACCATGGGAGAGGGTCCCAGAATTTGGTTAGTATAGGAGGCATATGTCAATTTGTATAGTACTGAGTACTGTATAACTTGGAAAGGTCTGGAAATCATACTGCCTCGTCTTTAATAAAATAAGAGAAAACAGAGTTTAGAAGAAAAATTCCCATGTAGATGGACTTTGATGCTTCTTTTTAGGATTTAAGACAGAGAATATAAAAATCCCAGTAAGTCAGGCATGTATACGGAGGAGTTCTGTACTAAAAACAGCATGTTCTGCTTCAGAGAGTCAGCTCCAGTGTAGGCTAGGACTTTGAAACCCATGCTAAGCCTAGAGGTGATCAGCTATGTTGGAAACAAGAGATGTGGAGGATGACTTCTGTTTCATAGACTTCCCCTCTAATGATAACTCAATTAATTTTAATAGCAGTGCCTACAAATTGCCTTATAAAATGCTATTCAAGGTGTCCTATAAAACCTACAGCTTAACAGACAATTTAGAGTGGTGAGAAATTTTAGAGTGAAATGCGATGTCATATTGGGATCTGAAAAGAGCCTGCACTGTTTCTGCAGCTGCACAGCTCAGGGAAGAAAATCGGTTTTTAAAATTGTCCTTACAGCGGGTCCATGAAAAGGTCAGTCGAGAAGGAAGGAGAAAAAAAAATTTCAACTCAGAGAAACCACTAGAGGGCAGACTAGAGCTTGATGGGAGACAGCAACTTTATCCTGTAGATGGACAAAGCCACTGAGACCTATCTACTTTGTCATGCAAGTTCAGACAGCACAGTCTTTTGAATTAAGTATTTACAACTGCTCTCACTAAATACGGGAGGATATGCTCGTATATATGTAATTCTGATGCACATCTCTACATGAAGGTATGGAGGTCCAAGGTATGATAAGTGTCTTCCTCAATCACTTTCCCTTTATTTATTAGGCAGGATCTCTTGATAAACCTACTCAGTGCTGGCCAAATCCAGTCCTGCTTGTCTGGATAACTAGCTTTCTTTTATGACCCAAGTCCTGAGTGCTGGGATTATAGGTGCCCACTACTTCTAGGGATCCAAACTCCTGTCTTCACACTTGTGTGGCAAGCGCTTTTAACACTGCGCCATCTCCCTTCCCCGGGCAGATATTCTTGCATCTCTACACAAATTCACTGTAGAAAATATCATGTAAAAGAAGCCTTTATGTTAAATTAATATTATATTAAAATAACAGGATTTATATTTTGAAGCCCCAACACATGGTTGTTCTAAATGTTAACAGAAATGCATACTATGAAAAGATTATTTCCCATTGCAAACTTACTTCACTGAAATATTTTGCATATCTCGGGAGGAGATAAACTATCACTATAAGCTGTCAAGCTGGCTTGTCAGAACACAAACAAAAGCTCTCTTAGCTGGTTAGCAAAACCAGAGTCTAGAGCCCTGTGGACTCCTTAGGCTGTATCTCACCCAGTGGAATCCCACAGAGAGAGCAAGGCTCTGCAGATGAAGTGAAACATGGAGACATCCACATGGGCTCCACCGCCTGCCCCCATCCTGGATGATCTGGAGAATAAAACCTGAAGGTCCATTACAGACCAGTCTGGAGTTTCAAGATAATTCTCCCACATCCATCTATTGCCTCTGATTTTGCAAGCATTTTCCTTCTTTCAAGACATCTAAAACACTCTAACCCATCTTCCTCCTTGTGGTCTCTCACTGTTTAAAAATCCTGTATTAGCTAGCGTACTACGATGAACAATTCCATTGTCTGCAGCTATGTATGATTTTCAGGTGGCTCCAGATGTGAGACCCCGTTTTCTTAATGACATTGGAGATGTCTGGAGCCACTCAACATCTGCTCTGTTGAGCCTAGTCAGTCACACACACAATTCTTTAATAACTTGCTCTTTGGTCCTTATCATTCATCCAGGGACCAAAGTTTGCCAGGCAAATCAATCAGGAGACAGAGAAGCAGTATGTTACAATAAAAATGCCATAGAATGAATGAAAAAAAAAAGGCTATGGGGTTTCATGCTCCTAACATTTAACCAAATAAGGACCTTTGGATAGGCCAATCTCTGTGGCCACCAATTTCCTCTCCTTTAAAATTAGAACAAGGCTTCCTCTGCCTGTCTAGTGTGAAAATTATGACAATAGAAATGATGGAGATTTCAAGAGAGGCAAGCCATTCTCTAAATGATGGGTACTTGGTGACAGAGAAAAAGAAAACAAGCTCTGATCACACCCTCTGGGAGAGTGACATTAAGGAAAGAGAATTCACATCTGGATTCACCAAAGGAGGCACACATGTGCTCAGGGCCAACACAATTGTTAACTATGCAGTGCCAGTTTCAGGGGCTGTGAGATTTTGAGACAATAGAAAACAATGATAAAACAAGTCAGAAACTATTGGTGCGGGACCTGCAAGGGCACCCAGGAAGAGGTAATGGAGAGAAGTTCTCTGACCCACAGAGTTTGATCAGACGAGTATTCCTGGAATAACTAATAAAAATTTCTCCCATAGGGACCAACTCCCTCGTTGCCTCTTTCTTGGGGTGTCTAATATATAAATATAAAGACTTTCACTGATGTCACCTGCTTTCCTCAAGCCTCTTGTGTTTGCAAATGGCCCAGTTAAGACCACTGAAATGTAAAAACGCAAATGGCAGAAAAACTTTCAGGGCCTCCTGCTGCAGAAGAGAAAAGGTATGGAGAGCTACTACTGTGCTGGAACATTCCTGCTGTAGGAAGGAGATGAAAAAACTGTATTCACCTTGGGCTCCAACTGTCTGAGAACAAAGTCTCTGGTCTGGCTTAAGTGTGAAGCTTTCTGAAAAGGCCTTGTCCTGGAGGCATCCAGCACCTGGGGTGGAAGCTATTGAGGGTTGCCTTATTTAGGCCTAATGCTCAGGCTATATCTGGGAGCACAATGTCTCCCTGGGCGGTTGGAGGAGTGGGCGGGGAGTGCTGAGTAGCTAAGAATCTTAGACCTTGCATCAGGAAACCTAAGGTGCTTTTGGAGTTTTGCAAGCTACAGAATTTGAAGCTGAATGGTAAACAAGGAGAGAAATGGGCTGGATGTTCATAAATGATGGAATTCTGGGCTACACTGGCTCCAGTGGAGGATCACTTGGGGACATTTAGAGGTCATATACCGGAAGTGAAAACTTCCATCAGATTTAAGTATTGGGTTGAAATCTTAGTTTAGCAAAATATGTTAATGACTTCATGAGATCCATCCTGATTTTGGTTGGAGACATTCTTCTTTCTTATATTTAATACTGAGCTAAAGGTTGCTTGTCCACCATGAGCATCTTGCAAAGAACCAGGAGATAAATACGGATAAGTTTGACTCAGTTTCCACAGGTTACAAGTTAAATAAATCCAAACCAGATGTGTGGCACAAATCTTTAATCCTAGTGTTCGGGAGGCAGAGACAAGTAGATGTCCGTGAGTTAGACATCATCCTGGTCCACACAGAGAATTCCAGTCCATTTGGGGCTTCCTGGTGAGACTCTGTCTCAAAATGAATTAATAAAATTAAATTAACAACTTAAATCCACCGTCCTCATGGTTGATACCATAAATACAGAGCTCCAACTGTCATTTTCAGACTGATGGGATTTGAACCCTTTGTTTGACAAAGAGCTACTACTGCTGTATCTGGCACCATGTGATGCTCAGCAAGTTTAGACTTGTAGGTACTTCGGTAATAATGAAAAGACTATAGGGGAAGAAATGGATCTCTGCCAAGAAGGATTGCCAATGCATGTGTTAAATATGCTTAGTATGTGTCTATCACAAATGAGGCAACTGAAGGACAGTGAACGAAGGGAGTTTGCAAAATTGCCCTGTGATGACAACTCCTCTTTAGCGTTGCCCCTCTTCCAGCTCTGACATGGCTGATGCTTACTGACTCAATGCATAAATCTTTGAATTGATCCCAGACAACTCTATCTCTCTCAGTAGCCATAGCTCATTAGTCATAAAAACCCTATTAGTTCATAGCTCAAGAAAGTTTGTCAGTGTCTACAGATAAATTACATTAAGAGTGAACAGTAATAAGAGTGAACACTGAGATCAGCATGCAAAAGAGTGTGGATTTCGATATCCACAAAAGAGAAAGGCGAAAACCCCACACTTTTCTAATATTGCTCTTGATAGTTTACAGTATCTGTGAACTAACTTCTTATGTGCTTCTTATGTGCTGTACATGCCGCATAAACTACTTCATTTTTCTGTTACTCCATGTGTGTGAGTTAGCATGCTAGCAGGAGAGGAAATAGAGAAGGGTAAGCCACTACACTTGGTGATATTCTCCTCATAGAGCAGGCATGGAATTCCACATTAATTAATAGCAGCATGTATGCATTGGCTTTGCCATTAATAACATTATAGAAAACTTTAATTTTATAGAGCTATTTTTTAACAGCAATAAAAATGTGTTATTTAGGAAAAAAAATCTAAAAGGAGGTAGAACACACTTTTACCTAGAAAGTGCTAAGCCTCATTAGACAATCTTTAAAATGACCTACATAAATGAAGAAGATATATCATACTCAAAGACAGTTTTAATATTTCAAAGATATCCAATCTCCCTGAATTTACCCATAGTCCCAATGCTGTTTCAATAAAAATCCCACAAAGAATTTTTATGCAATGTTACAAGGTCAATCCAAAGTTTATATGAAAGAGCGAAAAGCCCAGAATAGGTAAGGCATTCCCGAAGAATAATTTGGGGGCTTTTGCTCTTGATATTAATATTAAAGCATCATAAATTTGTAATAGTGCTATTCAATGGAAATGTAATGAGAAAGGCCTAGGACTATGGCTCAGTGGTAGAGCATTCACCTGACAGTAGGAAGCCCATGTGTGATGATGCCCAGCACGGCCTCAAGCAGAGAGGAACAAAAGGTAGAAAGAAAGAAAGAAAGAAGAAAGAAAGAAAGAAAGAAAGAAAGAAAAGAAAGAAAGAAAGAAAGAAAGAAAGAAAGAGGGAAGAAAACAGATCTAGCGACTGCCCAAACCATGGCACCACACCTGTAGCCCAACCCTCCAAATATATACCCAAAAATCCAATAAGAGTTACAGAGGCAATTTTAATAATAAAATAATTTTTTAAAAGTGATAGGAATTTTAGTGATATTTGGTTCAATATATATCTAAATACTATTTCAACATGTAATCAATATACAATAGAAAAAATATTTTGGTGACTTCATTAGTAAGCCCTCCAAAAGCAGCAGTTCATACTCACATCTCATTTTAGAAGATTCACATTATTTATTAGTGCTTATTAATCAATGTGTGTGTACTGTATTACTGTTACTGTAGAGTAAAATGTGAGAGAGTGTGATCAGGGATTGAGTTACTGGTTATGAAATATAAGAAAAACCCCTAAAGACTGATGGGTATATGAGGACTCCATGTGTGGAAGGGTAGGCATTGTGGTTTGTTGTTGAGAGGACAGTGTTGGGACAACTGGTTAGGTTCTCAAAAGAAAATAAAATTGGCCAATCTGCCTTCTTACAATTTAGTCCTTGACATAAGATCTTGACATAAAGACTTAAATATGAAAAACAAATCTCTAAACCTTGAGAAGAAAGTACATAAGTTATAGAAATTGAATATCTTTATGACTTTAAGGAATAGCTTCCTAAAACATAAAAACATTAATTATGGAGGGAGATACTTTGTGACTCGAATGTATTGAATTTAAGAGCATTGATTATTAAGTGATCCTATAAGGTAAGTAAAAACACAAGCCCAGTATGAGAATTTATTTGCAGCACTTAATCCTGAAAAGCGTTATAATTCAAAATAACTAAATAACTCCTAAAAGTCAATAATGAAAACCTATAAAACCCAATAGAAAAATAATCATTTCAGAGAGCATAAAACACCGAAGAAAATAAAAGGATAAAAAGATTCTAAGCCTCCTTAGTGATCAGAGAGACACAATTTAAGCAGAGAAAGATGCAATGTAAAACTAAGGAAGATTACTGTTCATAGGGACGTATGGCCTCTCCTCGGTGCTCCTGGAGAAAGACTATGTGATACGGGCACCATGGAAACAGTTTGACCTTGTGTTTTAAATAAACTATGTACATGTTGGTGAACTTGTATTGTGTCCTGTATTACATACAGAAGGACACACTCAGGGAAGAATATTCATAACACACTAAGGTAGACATGACACTAATCTTTATTGGTATCAAATCAAATGAATAAATGATGGTCTGTTTGTTTTGTGGAATGTTTATGTCAGAGAAAATAAATGTATATTGGTCTAATAATGTGGGTATGTATAATTTTAATGAAATGTAATCAAATTTTAAACCAAAGGAAAAGTTTTGTAAGACAAATAGGATGACATGATTTTTGTAATCTTGAGCCTTTACTGATGAAAGATATTTATATCTTATAAAGATTACCTTTTCAAATGTGCAATTTTGTACCCTTTAGTAAATCTGCAGCATTGTGTAATTATAATTATTATTCAAAACTTTCAGGGGCTGGAGAGATGGCTCAGCAGTTAAGAGAACTTCTTGCTCTTGCCGAGGTCCTGGGTGTCTTTACCTGCACACACATGGTGTCTGAGAACCATTAGTGAATGCAGTTGTAAGGATCTACTACCATCTTCTGACTGCCTCAACTACTGTACATATGTGCTACTGAGCATATATGTAGGCACAGCACCCATATACCAATACCAATAACAAGAAAAAGTATGATAATAATAATAATAATATATAATAATAATAATAATAATAGAACTGCCCCAAATTGTTCTGTGAAAGAATTGGATGTGGCTTTCATGAGTGCAGCACTATACAGAAGTTGGCAACTTGAAAGCACTAAACAGATTTCTGTCCTTGCAGCAGACAGAAAGGATAGGAAACCATCCCTAGGAATTGCTACAAGGATGGCTTGAGCTATGGGGCAAGTATGTGGCTCAAGGGCTAGGCTGTCTTATGTGTGCTTTAGCAAGCACTCTTGATCTTTTCTATGCTTTAGAAATGACCTAAAACATGTTTCCAATTCTTCTGTTTCCCAACTGGGACACAGGAAAGCAAAAAAAGTAACCCTGAAAACTGTGCAGTTATCAGCCACTTACCTTTCCCCATTATCAGTCCATTTTATTTTCAGTCTTTATGGATTTCTATTCTGTATAACCTACTAAATGGGAATAAAACAGAATACAGCTTTTTGAGTCCATTTTTTCTACTTTAATATAAAGTTTCCATGACTTACAAGTACAGTACTCCACCTTCTTATTGTTTGAATAGCATTGCTTTGCAAGTATTGGCTGGGATTGCTTTTTGGTTAGTGGATTGGAATTTGGGTTACCTACAACATGACTTCAAGACACAAGGATAACAGAAACTTCACCACACTTTACTTACTTTCCATTCTTTACCGACTAGATCCTACTCTTAATGTAGCCCTCAAAAAGAGATCTAGGAAGTACATATTGCTGTTTAAATACTTTTTTTAATTATAACCCCTATTTTAATAAGAATATAAAATGATAAGCAAGAAGTTAGTGTTATGTTTCTGATATGGTCTATCCTATATAGAAATTTGGCAGTAATTGTCCCAGCCCAATTGAACTTCAAATTCAAATTCGTTGGCAAGCCGACCATGTTTTGCCATGTTTCATACTTTTGTGCTTTTGCGACTACTGATCTCTTGCTCCTAATTTCCTCTCTCACCTTTAATTTCTTGTACAAAAAGAATTCCTGCTAATCTCCAAAGAGAGATAATACCTAGGATAGTCTAGGAATCTGCTATTTGTTGTTATTAACTATTATAATCCTTATAGTTTACAGTAATTTATTTTAAAATATGCCTATATACTAAAACATGATTGCTTCTTGCAATTCTATATCTCTACTTCTTTCTGAATTCAATATTATTTTGTTCAAGTGCATCCTTGACTGGTTTTCCGGGTAAGGTCTGATGAATTCTGAAGTCTGTCTTAAAATGTCTACTATGACCTTTAGAATAATAACTAATCTAGGAATCAAATTCACAAATTAAATTGTTTTTCCTCTATTATACTTTGTCATGGATTTATTTTCTTTGGTATTTTTGTAACAATATGACCAGTAGCTAATGTTTTGTAAATATTTTGCCATTTGATATTTGACTTGTGTCACATATGATAAAAACTGTGACAAAAGCCTGTGTCACCTGAGAAGAAGGGATTCCAATTGAGGAATTGTCTCCATCTGGTCTGATTGGCCTATAAGCATGTTTCTGGTGAATTTTCTTCATTGCAAATTGATACGGGAAGGCACCATATATTGTAGGTGTTTCCAAAGCTGGGCCAGTGGGCCAGGACTGAATAAAAATGGGAGCTGAACAAGCAAGGGAGCGAGGTAGTAAGCAGTTTTCTCCATTCTCTGCCTCAGTTCCTGCCTCTAGTTTCTTGTCTTGGTTTCCTTCCTGATGGACTACAACCTGTAACCCATACAATCCCTCTCTTTCTCCCCACTTGCTTTTAGTCAGTGTTTTATCACAGCAATAGAGAAGCAAGTTAGGATAAGTCTCTGCTAATGTGGGGGGTTTTATGATTCAGTGGCCATGTGTCCATACTTTTGGAATGTATCTTGCTTATATTAGAGCATTGAGAAACCACATCTTTCACCAATGGTTGTGATTGAAGTGTGAAACATTGCTCAAAGTCTCATGTGTGTGTGAACACTAGCACCCAGCTGCTGTTGGCTTGGGTAGGCAGAGGAACCTTGAGGAGTCCTGCTGGAGGAAATGGGTCATTAGCAGCCAGCCTTGAGACCTTATAGGCCAGTCACACTTGCTCTGTTCCCAACTGTGTGGGGAAATGTAAGCGAACAGTCTACCTTCCCTGTGTGATGTCTTGTCCTCCTCACCATGATGGACTGTATCCTTGTGGGTATCCTTAAATTCTTCTGTCAGTTTTCTCCCTCCCATCGCAACACATAAGACAATAAAACACTAATTCTGAAAAATAAGCCCCAAACAGCGTTTCAAATGTTGTCTTGTCAATATTCACAAATCCTGGCAGAGCATCTAATAAAAATGTGACAAATGTCTCTCCTACCTCCAACTTTGTGAAGGTGAAAAATGTGTCTCCTACCTCCAACTTTGTTTAGTTTTTCAATTTTTTTATCAGTAGATGTTTTGCATCTATACCATTTCCCCAGTCTTAGCTTCCAGTTCTATGCTGGAGTCTCTGGCTGTGGCTTTGTGGAACATTTAATTTCGCTGAAAAATTCTGGATCTATAATTTTTACACATTACATCTGAGCTTTATCTTCAGAGTCATAACTCTTCTGCAGAGTCTGTAATAAAAGTAAAGTCTCTGCTTTTTCTCTTAGCTCTGTGTTCATTTTGAACATATGACTTTATATAATCTAATCTTCCTACTCTCTTGAGTCCTCTGGGATTGGGTAGTCTTATCTCTTGATACTTTTCTTAGGGAAGATAACTTCTTTATGTAGTTTGTGATTTTTTTTTGTTTTATTGTAAACTCATATTCACAGGCATCACTTTATTTCTTGAACTCCCGGTCTCATAAACTTTGGTTACAGTATTTTATTTTGAAATGTTATATATTTATTTAGTTTTAATTTTTTGGCATATAGTCAGAGACTTTACTGATGTAAAATCAGTTTCTGAATGCATTCATTATTGTGGAGATCCACTTTCGGTAGAGAAAATTTAGCCTTCACAAATTTACTAAATATGGGGCATATTAACTAATACAAGTGTTCCATGCTAGAGTATGTGAAATTAGTTCTTTAGCTAGGTTATATACTCACCACCCCATCTCCAACCCCCTGCCACACACACACACATTTCTCCTTCATGTTCTTATTTTCTTCTCTGGGAACAAGTGATCTCTTGGTATCTGAGTTGATAGATGTATTCCTTCTGACCCTACTGTCTCTAAGATACCTCATTTGCACCATTCTGCTTCACATGCACAATACTGTATTCATATGTGCACTACAAAAAATAAACAAAAACAAAACAATCCCAGGAGCTGGTAAGATGGCTCAGTGGTTAAGAGTACTGGCTGCTCTTTCAGAGGTCCTGATTTTAATTTCCAGCAACCACATACCAGCTGACAAACATCTCTAATGAGATCTGATGCCATCTTATGGTGTGTGTAAAGACAGATCACTCATATACATAAAATAAATAAATGAATAAATAAATAAATATTTTTAAAAACCATAGTGTCTTCATTCAACATCTTACTCAGCATTTTTGTACCACTTATAGTATATAAACAGTAACTATCATGTTGAATTTCTAGCACATTGTTATGTTTCCATCTTTTATACATTATAATGCTAGAATGGGATATTACATTTCATTCCAATGAATACAAATGCAAATCACATTACAAAATACATATGCAGCTAAACTGGCATATTTGTCGTGTGTATAAGCAGAACTGTGTCTTTGCTGGTTGAGTTCACAGTATCCCAGAACTCCAGGGTCAGTGAACAATTTAAAAACAATACTTTATTTAAAAAAAAATACTGAGAGTTTTCTTGTTTCTATCTGAATTACTACTAAAGTACCTCACAACAGATAAATTAAGAGTGACAGTAAACCTATTGTGAAATCTAGAAGAAATTCCTACTATTAGGGTGATTGAAAAGGATTGAAATGTGTAATCGATGGTCCGTTTTTCAGGCCCATGAGAAATCTGCCTGCTCCAGTGAAGGTAGAAAATCTCCCTCAGTATCCCATAGCCATGGCTTACTCAATCATAATAAGTACATGTGCTTTGTCTATTTCCAATATATGGTAGCAGTTTGTAATTATTATGAATTATTGAGATACATAGAGAGATATTTCTCTCATTTTCTACTTTTCTTTTATTTTGCATCTCTACCTAAAACCATGCCAATAGTTGCCTTTTTAGCATTTAGCAAAAGATCATGATTATTAAAGTAGAACTACATGGTATATATGGGGAAGGGAAGGGTCCTTGGTGAGACACTAAAACTTAAGAGTTAAGGTCTTTCTGGAAAGCATGTAGAATTAATCAGGATACAAGTTTGTTTAATTTAATTACTTTACATGTTTATGTGTACACATACACACACACACACACACACACACACACACACATATATATATATATATATATCATATTTTTTTATCCACTCATTACCGATGAATATATACTTTCTTTGTTTTGACATTTATTAAAGTAATGCCATTGAAATGTCTTTACTACATGTATATTTTGTTATAGATCTTCAGTGAATTCAGTAGATTTACAAAAAAATTAGTAGATTTAAGTAAAATTATACTGTGAATATTTTAAAACCTTTATTTCTTCATTCACTAGTTTCATCTATGAGGTCTATGTCAGTTCTATATAGCTGTAGTTATTTTTCAGTGTTATCTAGTATTTTTTAAATGGATACAATACAATTTTATATAAACTAAATCTTTTCTGTTTGTTTTAAAGGTTTCTTTAAGGGTATTTTTGAATATTTTATTTATTTACATTTCAAATGTTATCCCCTTTCTCTGTTTCCCTTCACAAACTGCCTATCCCATTCCAGCTCCTTCTGCTTCTATGAGGGTGCTCCCCACCCACCACACACTGACTCCCACATCACTGTCCTGGCGTTCACCTACATTGGGGCATCAAACCTTTACAGAACCAAGGGCCTCTCCTCCCATTGACGCCAGATAAGGCCATCCTCTGCTACATATGCAGCTGGAGCCATGGGACCCATCATGTGTATTCTTTGGTTGGTGGTTTAGTCCCTGGGAGGGTCTGGTTGGTTGATATTTTTGTTCTTCCTATAGAGTTGCAAACCCTGTGTGTGTGTGTGTGTGTGTGTGGTGTGTGTGTGTGTGTGTGTGTGTTCACATGTGTACATGCATGGGTAAGTGAATGTGAGTATAGATGCCTAGGTAAGCCAGAAACACTATAATTCCTTGCGCTGGAGTTACAAACAGAAGCAAACCACCTGATATGGATACGGCAACTGAACTCTGGTCCTCCTCAGAAGCAATATTCATTTGTAACTTCTGGCTCATATCCCTAGTCTGGATTTTGTTTATTGCAAACTCAAACAACTGTGTTATGAATTTATATATTTATTTATTATTATAATATGTGTGTCTGTGTGTGAATGCTTGCAGACACCTGAATGGAATAATATCAAATTTCCCTGAAGCTTCAGTTGGAGGTGGTTATGAGCCATCAGTTGGGGTGCTGGAGACTGAACTCACGTTCTCCTAAGGAGCAGCAAGCCCTCCTAACTAAGAAACCCATCTCTTTAGCTTCCTGTTATGAATTTCTTTATAAACATGTGTATTTAGGTATGTTGGCTACACAGGTAGAAACAGAATTGTTGAATAAGCCAGAATAGGCTGACCCTCAATAAATATCCAGTTACAAATATGAAAGTATTATTTGTTCTACAGCATCACTGACACTTGCTGTTATCATCTGGTTACATTTCAGTTGGTGGATTATATGCAAATGGATCACATTTTGTATTAAATCTGTATTTCCTGATGATTGAAGAGTGAACACAGTTTCATCCATGTGTGTGTGTGTGTGTTGTGTGTGTGTGTGTGTGTGAGTTTTACGTATGTATGTGTACACATGTGTGAGAGTCCTGATGGACATACCCAAGCACGCACAGATGGAGAAGAGTGGTCAATGTCATGTATCCTGTATTTCTTTTCACATTGATTTTTAAGGTATAATCTTTCACTCAACCTATAGTTCAGGAATTGGCTATACTGGTTAGCCAATGAATCCTTTATTGATACAAACCCATCTTTGCCTCCAGTTCTCCAGTCCCCATCTCTGGCTCCTATCTCCCCAGTCCCAATTTTACATACTCACCTGATATTTAACATCCTTATGAAGTATCATTTCATGAGTGTTGGCTATCCTTCTTTGTTTATATGGCTGACAAATATATTCTCTAACATTTTCTATCTTTTTAAATTTTCTTTTAAGGAAAACTATTTTCATTTGATATGATTTTATAATCCTTATAAACCTGCACCAAGGACACACGATCCAGGTATTTTATTTACAAGCATATAGCTAGAATGGGCAGATCTAGGGCTACACTAAGTTACTCCACAGCTATAAAGCCCGTGTTACTTGCTGTTTCTCCTGGCTACCTGGTTCTTGTTCACGGCAACATCTTCCTCCTCAGTCTGCTCCTCTTCCTTTCTCTCTTCCTACCTGCAACCCTTTCTCTCAAGCCTCCAATCCCACCTTTCTCCCTTCTTTAACCAATGACAGGCTCTAAACTTTTATTGACAAGTTAAATAGAAAGGAGGTCACATGGATCACTTGAGTGCATGAGGATCTTTTTGTTGGGGAAATCTATATCTTGAGGAATCAGTATTTTTTATTAGAGTACAGGCAGCATCCGACCAACCTACTACAGTTTGATATATTTTTAATAATCAATGTTTGTTATCATATTTTCCCTTTATTTGAGAAATTGCTTCCTATATAAATCACACATGTATGCTTTCATACTGACTACAATAAGCCTTATTGTTTTTCTCTTCCAATTTAAGATTATGTTGTACCTTAAGTTGATATATTTTAGGTAATATGAAACAACATTCAAAATTCATTTTTTATTATTTACAAATGATTCCAGCAACATTTACTGTGAATCTGTTCCTGTTCTATCACTCACATAGAAACTACATACACAAATCTAGATAAATCAGTTCTTGGCTCTTTTATTGTATTCTATTTGTCTTTTTCAGTTTCTCTTTATCAATCATTATATTGTGGTATATAACTAGAAAAAAATATACCATGCTATTTTTTTCACTTTAAATGGATCTTGACTTTAGTATTTATTTATTATTTATATATTTGCATGCCCATAGGATAGTAATATCACTTTTGAAGTTATAAACTAATAAATTTGGATTTTAGGTTATGATGAATTGAATCTAGATATGGAAAAAATGTGGCAGATTTAAATATGAATATTGAAACTGTTCAACATGTGCCAGGTTTATTTAGATCTCTTTATTTCAATAGGATTTTATTATTTCAATTACATAAATTTTGCATTTTTCACAAGATTACCATTTGCTGTTTCATTGTTTAGTCCATGTTACATGTAGAATCTCTATTTCTTTTAGTTGTCACTAAGATAATGAAATAATCTTGTGCACTGCTTTGGTTAAAGCAACTTCTGCACTCACTGAATAATTTTAACATTAAATCCTCTGTGACTCTTAATAGATTTGCTTTTTCCTTTCCCAACCCCCCACCTTACATTTCTGTTTCATTTCTTCCTCTCTTTATCAGAACCTTCACTACTGTGTGGACTAGAGGTTGTAGATGTTAAGAAAGTGACTGCCTGTCTTGTTTCTCCTCTTGCTGCAGAATTTTTATGCATATACTTATTTTTAATCACATTTCCTTTCATTTCCTGGTCTGCTAGGAGATTTGATTTTTATTATGAATAAATTCTGAGTTTCCTTGAGTGATTCTTTTCCCTCTGTGCCACAAGAGATTATGAGATGATCTGCTCTTTCTCTCCTAATGAGGTAGACGGGGCATCAGATATTTGATGGGTAGAAGTTGGAGCTGAAGGTGCACCACAGTTGTGAATCACTATGCAGAGTTACATTCTTACACCTAAGCCTGGCGACTCTTGTAATATTTTCAGCTCTTTCCAGAACTTAAGGTGATTTTTAAGCAACTGTATAGTGGAAAAAAAAAAAAAAAAAAAAAAAACAACAAGGTACTATTAACTGAAATGAGAGTCACTATGCATTGAAGAGATGGAAAAATGAAAGCAGATATTTCACTTAAAGATGAAAATAGCTTTAGGGAAAATGTAAAATTATACGTAAGTACTTAAAGAACAAATGTGGCAGAAGAAGAATCGTATATAAGAACGCAGCACTGATGGCCTTATCTGGCATCAATGGGAGGGGAGGCTTTTAGTCCTGTGGGAGCTTGATGCTCCAGCATAGAGGATGCTAGAGCAGTGAGGTGAGAGTGAGTGAGTGGGTGGTGGAGCACCCTCATAGAGGCAAAAGGGAGAGGGAGAGGGGCATGGGATGGGAGAGGTTTGGGAGGGGAAACCAGGAAGGGGGATATCATTTAAAATGTAAATGAATAAAATGATTAATAAAAAATTAGAAAGAAAGCACCACTGGCTGCTCCAATTCTAATTGTAGCTGAACCCAGTCATCTGATTCTCACTAGACCTGATTATTACTATTTTTTCCTCTTCCACCTTCTGCTATAGCACAGACCTAGAGCTTAGAGAATTGTTTGTAATTGTTGGTTCTAACCTTGTCACCCCCTCTTTCTGTAGTTCTTAGGTCATATCATCCCACTTTATCTGTTCCCTGGTTTGTGCCATGGCACTGGGTAGCAGGGCTTTCCCCCCTCTGGTCATCTGGAATTATCTCAGTATTAGAGCAAACTTTGCATTCAGTACCATTCTGTGTGATTTTCCCATTTGGTCTTGCTCATCTCCTCCAGCCTTTAAATGTCCAAAGAAGTCACAGGGGATCCATATATTAATAAATAGCCATAGTGTTTTTAGCTTGCTGGAGAGCAGAGAGCAGACTGGGAATATTGCAGCCATTCATTTGCAAACGATTTAAGAAATACTTCATCATGCTTTATTGTGTTTCATGTGATATAAACACACCTCTCAATTGAATTATGCTCTGTACTCAAGTGGGAGGTTAAATTACACTGCAGACAGAAGAAGAAAAGTGCAGTTATTTTAAATAGAGTTTGGGAAGATGGGAGAATGGCAGTGTAGGATTTTGTGGCATTAATAAGAATGTCTAGATGTGAAACTCTGAGCCGAACTCTTCAGCTTCACAGCTCACAGATAGTATTTGATACTGGAAACAAGCTTTTCCAAGTGACAATGAAGACTCTTGATACTGGTTGCTATGCTAACTAACAGATGGACCTCATAAGTTTTAATTTGTGGTGTTGTGATTAGAACAGCAATAACTTAATAATTTCTAAAAAGACTGGGAAAATTGACAATAACATCAAATAGATCTCAAGGAGCCTGATAAATGATGGATTCTTAATAATAAGAATAGGATATCATGCCATTTGACAAGAGGAGGAAATGGTTTTATAGTCATACCTCAGCTGGTCATGTGGAGACATACCTTCCCTGAGACTGTATGTCCTGCAGTTAACTTGGCTTCTAAAAGAAGGTTGTCTATTTTTAAGTTTCAAGTCCTACTTTTAGCAGCTATAATTCAAAGACATAGACTAGTTAACACAGCTTTATAATGAAGAGTAAATCTAGAGAACCCGTATTACCTAAAACACAGAGCATCAGATTACTTTATATAACATATTCCTGAAATTGAGCCAGACAAAATATCATTTTTTTCAGCACTAAGCACTGAGCCAAGACCTCTCGCACAGTGAGCAAGTGCCCTGCTGATGAGAAATGGCCTGATTCTGTTTTTGTGTTTTGAGGCAGTGTCTCACTCAGTGTTGTGGCTGGATTTGAGCTTCTTCCAGGTCATCAAAATCTCACTTGCAATCCTCTTGCCTTAGCCTCTTGAGTAGCTGAATTCCAGGCCTGAACCACTAGGCTCAGCAGTCCACTGATCTTGAATACAAAAACATGCCATGGGAGTAGATTAGCCTTCGTTTTGTGTGTGGTTTTGTATGTGCATCTGGAAGGCAGAGTACAACCTAAGTACCTTCCTCCGGATCTGTCCATTTAATATTTTTTTGAGACAGGGTCTCTCATTGGCCAGGAGATAACCATGTAGGCTTGGATAGCCATGGACTGAGTCTCAAAGATCTGCCTATCTCTTTTTCCCATCATGGGGATTGCAAGAGGGTAACACTGTACTTGGGGTTTTTTCATAGGTTTTGAATATTGAACACAAGTCTCCATGCTTGCAAGAGAAGTACTTTGTAGACTGAGGATTTCCTCCCCTGATTTTACTCTTCTGAACAAGAGATCAAAGAGGGCTAGAATACTTGGCTAATACTATAAAAACCAAACAACAGCTCAAATGAAGCAAAGTGACTTTATATCCAATCTCACATACAGATTCTACTAAAATTGGAAAACAGTCTCAGTTATAAAAGAAAAATACTGTAAGATTTTTAGAGATAAACATAAGAGAAGAGTTGTGCATCTTGTGTTAGGTGTACACACAAACACAACTGACAAAAGAGAAAACTTAATGTTATAATTCATAAAAGTTAAAAAGGAAAAACTTGTCCTTGAAAGACTCTACTGAGAAAATGAGACAACTTTGTAAATGTGAAGGACCAAGTACAAGAAAGATTTTGCAAATTACAAATCTAGAGGATTAACATCAATGGAACAATCAATAATAGCAAAAGAACTTTTAATCATTTCACTAAAGGAATAAAGATACAGAAAATACAAATAAAAATTAACTAAGACATTATCCAGAAGAGTTAGGAAGATGGGAAGACAAGACGTTCCATGAAGGGTGTGGGGGAAGCCAAACTCTTACACACTGTCAGGGATGATTTTTGATGGTACTAGCCACAGAGAGACAATCTATCAATGTCCTTAAAACTGTACATATGTCACATCCTCTATTCCTGAGCATTTTCCTGAAAGAATGGTGAGCATGTACCTGCAGAATCTGGAATGTAAGGTTGATTTTGATTGTCAACTGGATTGGATTGCAATTGAGGCAGGAGGTTAGTTAGTATAGCACATTGCTAGCATGTGCTAGGTTGTTTCAAGAGAGGGTTGACTAAGAGAGCAAGATGAACCCCAGTGTAGTGGTTTATCAGTCAGGGTTCTCTAGAGTCACAGAACTTACGGAATATCTCTCTATATTAAGGGAACTTATTGTAATGACTTACAGTCTACAGTCCAACTAACCCAAAAATGGGCAGCTGTGGATGGGAAGTCCAAGAATCTAGCAGTTGGTCAGTCCCATGAGACTAGTTGTTTGAGCTGGTCTTCTGTAGAAGTAGATTCCAGCAGATGTACTGGCAAGTAAGTACAAGCAGTTGAAAAAGAATGAATCATCCTTCTTCCAATGTCCTTATGTAGGCCTCAAGCAGAAGGTGTGACCCAGATAATGGTGTGTACCACCACAGCTAGATCTGGGACTTGTTTTGTCCCAGGCTGACCTTGAACTCAAAGATCCCCTTGCCTCAGTCTCCTGGGAGACTACATTGCCTGGGCCTCAGCTTTTCATGGCCGCTATGCCTCAATATCTCCATAGCAATATCCACGTCAGAAATTTGTATCTTCCAGCCTCAAGATCTGGATCATAGGTGTGCCTTCTAGTTCTGGATTGTGCTTCATTCCAGATATCGTCAAGTTGACAAAGAAATAGCCTTTACAGATGGTCATTCCATAGGCTGAATGAAGGCTTGGATGAGATAAAAAGATTGGAAAGGCTGAAACCCATAGGATAATCTTCCTGTCCCAGTCCCTCTCTCCTGTCCCTTTGTCTCCATATTCCTCTCCCTATCCTTGTCCCCTGTCCATCCTTTTTATCCCTCTCCCTTTTCCCATGCTCTCCCTCCTCCTTGTCCCTCTCCCTTTCCCTGTCCCCTCCCTCTCTCTTTTCTAGTCGCCACTGTGTGAATTATTCTGTTCTACTGTGACCACCTTGCTATCCGCATATGCTAGAACTTCTGAAAAACACCAGCAAAATAATTCCCTCTTCCTTTGTTTCTGTCACATATTTTGTCAGAGCAATTCAAAATTAAGATGTCATACTCACTGCAGGGTTCTTTGTAGTAGCCCTAAACTGGGAAGAGTCTAAATCTTCTTTCCTAGGCAAATGAACAGACATCCTGTGGTACATCTGCACAACCGACTACTTACTACTTGGCAATAAAAGGCATGGACTACTGATAATCCTAGGAATATGGAGGGTCTTCATATAACATTTAAGGTAAGATGCCAAACCCATCTACCAATAAATTTCACTTGTAAAAAATGTTATCAAGGGCAAAGAGAAATTCTCCATGAGGAGTAGATTCATAGGTGTGTGTATCACCATACATACTCAAGTTATATTAGCACTTATTTCATACTAATATGTCTTTGTCATTTATACTTCTAAGATACTGCCTTTAAAAGTAGACAAAAATGAATAAATAAAAGTAGACTTGTGAAAAAATCTGTTTCTATGTACATCTATGTAAACCTCAACAGAAGTGATTAGCAAATCATAAGGCCATTGAGATCATAAAATAGTTTATGGAGTGGTTAATATTTGCCTGGTAGTAATGAACCCTCTAAAAAATATTTACTTTTTAAAAATGTAGTAGAATGATTAGAAGAATGTATGTCTAGAAAAATAGACAGGATGCTTTAAAAGGCCATGCAATGATTAGGAAACAATGTCATCCTGTAATGGGTTAAAGTGTGTTTCCTCCTAACTCCTTGCTCATAGCACATTTTGAAATTCTAACTTGAGTACCTCAGAATGTGACTTCATTTGGAAGATGGGTCCTTTAAAGAGGCAACTGAGGCAAAATGAGACCTTTTGGGTACAGCCTAATCTGATATAGTATGTTTATAAGAAGACACATTTGGGACGCACCAGCACAGAGAGAAGACCTTGTGGACACACTGAGAAGGTGGCCATCTGTAAGCTAAGTGTAAGGGCATCAGAAAAAAGCAAGGTGCAGAAACTTTGATCTGAGGCTCTCAAGCCACCGGACCCTCTAGACCAGCAGTTCTCAACCTTCCTTCAATACAACCCTTTAATACAGCTCCGCATGTTGTGGTGACTCCCAATCATAAATTTATTTTCAATGCTACTTTGTAATTGTAATCTTGCCACTCTTATAAATCATAATGTAAATAGTTTTTGGAGACTGAGGTTTACCAAATGGGTCACAACCCACATGTTGAGAATTGCTACTCTAGATAAAGAACTTGACTCCTGAGTCCACACATATGTGGTACTGTGTTTCTTCAGTCTTAAGCACATGCACGCACAGTCCCAGCAGGTCTACAACAGCAGACTTCTATGTCTGTTCGGGCAACTATTTGCCAACATGCCTTTCTCTACAGAGCACCCGCAATATAACACAAAGCACCAGTAGGCTGTCACTCATCTTGGGGCACATTGTAATGACAAGCCTTTCAGCTCCCAAACCCATGCAGGAGTGCACCCTGCGGCACCTCTTTAAGAGCCTGCCGTGGTAGGGTGCCTGCTGGGGTTTGCAGCTGCTGTGTGGTGGGCTCCAGACTCGAAGCTCCTACCGCTGAGTACCATTGTCAGGTGCAGCCAAACCCTGGCTTTGTATAACAAGTGCTGCGTGCAGGGGAACATCAAAAATGAGAGAGACAAATGAAACTCGCAGGTTACTTCACTCACGGGGATTTTCTTTCCTAGTTCATTTATGGTACTTTTCATCTGAAAATTTTATCTTGAAATGTAGAAGCTTAAATATCTTCAATGGAATTACTGTACGCTTTCTAAGACTCTGGCGTTCTTTGTATAAAGTAGGGCCTGCTCTTGCTGTCTCCCTTAAGATACCATGTCCTCATTTATTTTCTTGCCTTTTAAACTTTTCTTTCCATCTAACAAGCCCCTTGAACACCTCTTAGGATTTTTTTTTTGATCATAAACCAGATTTTTCACTCTTTGAAAGCTTGTTCTCTCCAACCCTCATATTAAACTCCCCGCCGCGTGAATCCATGAGTGATCTGTCAAACATAAGCATAGAAACTCCTTGGAGACAGAGACATGGTTTTATATCTCACGCATAGCCTTCTGGGCACTAAGTGTTCTTAATAAATCACCATAATGGCTTCCACAGTGTCTAAAACATTTTCCTTCAATAGAACTCGACAAGTTTTCACATAACTCAAACTAATTGAGAAATGGTTATCCCCTCGTTTGTTCGTTGGATTGCATATTAGTTGATGGGGTTACCGAGTTGAAGAAGAAATGGGTTTGCTCCACGAGAGAGATTTGAAAGTGTGTTTAAAAATGTGAAGTGGTGTTAGAAAGAGATAGAACATTGTGTAGATGGAGGAAGAGTGTGTTTTAGCAAGGGCTTGAGGACATGAAGGAGAGACTCGAAAGACAGGACTGTTTAAAATCAGACCTCTTGCCATACCATAGTCTTAGTGTAATGCATATGCTCAGCTCTGGCATAGTTGTTCTACAATGGGTCGGGAAGAAGCCTTTCCCATAAAATGTATTTACTCTTGAGGCATGGGTTATGATGTGGTGACTCTGAATATTGTAAACATCTTTCATGTGTAAACATGCACTGACTCAGACTGATGAGATGGCTTATCAGGTAAAGGCAGTTATCACCAGATCCTCACAAGTATGAATTTAATCAAAGAACCATGTAGTAGAAGGAAAGGGTTGACTCCCACAGGTGTCTCTCTGACCTGCACATAGGCACCATGGGCATGTACATCAACATACAGTAGATAAATAGATGCTTACAGAGAAAAATGAAAAACTCGCTCTTCATTGACCTCTGAAAGGTTGCTAGGCAATTTGACTTTTAAAAATGTGCTAAGCTAGGCAAAATATGTGTGTTTATTTGCAGGTTTCTCTGAGTTATAGTAAGAGACAATTTTGTCTCACTTTCTGAAGTTTGGTCTAGCTTTCATTCTAAAGGACCAGCAATGGTCTTGGAAAAAAAAACAAAACCTGGCAATTTATGATTAAACTTAGAAAGCAATCAGCTTTGTATCTGTAGTTGGTTGTTATTCTTTTCTTTTTCTCCAGAAGCTTCTTCTGACTTTAGCTGTATCTATGATTTTCCCTTGTGTTTAATTTTCAAATCCTAAAATTTACAGATAAATAATTTAGCAGGTACACTTTAATTCTATTCTATTCCTGATTGCATTTTTATCCCCACTACGCTGTATCTCAAAGTTAGGGTTAAAAACTCCTGCAGAAGAGTCACCGTTTCCTAAATTCCCTCTAAATTTTCCTCACAATTTTTGGTAGACTATGTGGGCCATAGCTGTCATCCTGTCATTAGGGGCTGTGGTAAAAGATGCAATTGTTGGGAAAGGCCCTTTATCTAACCAGGACTTTCAGGTAGATGGGTACTATCAGAGGCTTATTACTCAGCTATTAAAAACAATGAATTTGATAAATTCTTATGTAAATGGATGGAACTAGAAAATATCATCCTGAGTGAAGTAACCCAATCAAAAAAGAACATACATGGTATTCACTCACTGATTATTGGATTTTAGCCAAGAAGCTTGAAATACCCAAGATTCAACTCACAGACCACATAAAGCTCATAAAGAATGACGACCAAGTAGGGGGGCTTCAGTACTTCTTAGAAGGAGTAACAAAATACTCAAGGGAGTAAATATGGAGACACAGTGCAGGACAGAAACTGAAGGAGGGGCTGTCTACAGACCATTCCACCTGGGTATCCATTCCATGTACAGTCACCAAAGGTAGATGTTGATGTGGATGTCAGGATGTACATGTTGACAGGAGCCTGATATAGCTGTCTCCTTAGAAGTCTGCAAGAATCTGACGTACTCAGAGGCAGATGCTCACAGCTAACCATCAGACTGATCATGGGGTTCCCAATGAAGAAGATAGAGTGAAGGCTGAAGGAGTTGAAAGGATTCGTGACACCATAGGAAAGCAACAATACCAACCAACCAGAGCCCCCAGGGTCTAAACCACCAACCTGGGAGCACTTAGGGAGGGACCCATGGTTCAGCTATATATGCAAGGGAGCTATATATAAGTGGGAGAAGAGATCCTTGGTCCCATGAAGGCTGGGCTTGGCGTTGTGTGGGGGGGATATTTGAGGGTGGGGAGGTGAGATACGGGGGAGGGTGGGTGGAGGTACACCAATGTGGAGGGAGGAGGGAGGAAGGGATAGTGAGTTCCTGGGAGGGAGGGGGGAAATGGGGTAAGGAGAGAACATCTGAAATGTAAATAAAATTTCCAATTTAAAAAAAAAAAAAAGAGTATATGACATTGGGAGGTGACCTACCTTTGATCTGGATGTTCTGAGAGAGAGAGCCTCTTTTGGCTCCTGGTGACATGAACTTGGGGAGCTAGTGTACTGACTCAGAGCCAGGGTTTGTAAAATCATTGTGTTGCACCCAAGCAAAGTAAGAAAGTGAGCAGTGAGGAGTGAGCAGAAAAAATTGAGGGGAGAGGGAGAGGTTCGTGCTGCCCTGCCCAGCAGCCATTCATGGGTCTCCTATGGCTGGAATCAGCAGACACAGGTAATCATTACTGAGACTTGTCTTTTTTTTTCACCTCATTGCAGGCAAAGCCAGTGAGGGATCCCCCTGCCTTCAAAACACATGGAAAAATTATGAGATTTTTCTCTGATCAAGGAAACCGTCACTGTAGAACGAGGCAACCATTCACCATGAGCCTACTCTTATTACCTGTGGGGGACCCCCAGTGTACTCGCGTGGTCTCCATTTTCTCCAACAGAATCCTTCACAGTAGAAAAATCATGGATTATGAAGCTGTAGTGCCATTGACCTTAGCACTAACAAATGACGTTTTCATAAGCAAAGAAATTTCCAGAATGACTGATTTCTACTTCTTCCTCCTCCTTGCTTTCCCTGTGAGATGTGTCCCATTTGCTTGGTTGCACAATGAATGACTCTCATTCCCTTTAGTTTCAGGACCACAGAAAAGCCAAAACGGTCCTCAGATGGAGTCTGCTGCTGCCAGCCTAGAACTGGCACATGTCATGCGGAGTGATCATGTCCCCCCTACCTATTTACCAAAGCGGATATTCATTTTCTAGTGAATGCTGCACAGATCAGGATTTTCAATATCATGGCTAATGAAGCTCACTATGTTGCTTTGATTACCATCCCCAGACTCGCAGCTAATTAGATTGATTGTCTATTTGATGCGTGCTGATTAGCTTATGAAAGCCCTCTGAATTCCTGACTTTGTGAGGAAAGGGCCCCTGACTTTATGATTACTGATTGATGCTCAAATTTCTGATTGCTGTGTGAATAGACACTTAATAGCTGTGCCACCCTGACAAGGGTTTTGGTATTCATCTGATGAGGAGCACACAGCACCCTGCTCTGTCAAACATTTAAAGGGCTCCAGAGTGTGAAGACCACTATCAATGACATCAGAGGCCAGGTAAATAACTCCAAGTGGTTACCAATGGCGACACAGGAGGAGACACACTGGTAGGTCTTGCAGCTCTGTTCCTCCACAGGGTTGTTTTTAGAACCTGTGATAGTCTCGAAGATGACAGTTTTGTGGGGGAATTCTACAGAGTTGTGCTGTTTCTGATTTGCACTGAAATGTTTAGGAGGACGTTTATGATGGTTAGTGTGAATTATCAAATTGACACAATATAGAATAACCTGGAAAGGGAGTCTCAATGAAAGATTGTCTACATTAAGTTGGTCTGTTGGCATATAGGTGAGGGATTATCTTGATTATGCTAATTGAGATTAGAAGACCCCTCAGTGTGGGTGACAGCATCCCTAGGCAGAGGATTCTGGACTATCTATTGTATAGTTTCCATAAACCAGCCAATTAATGATAATAAAAAAATCTTCCACATTTCTCCCAGGTCTGATGCTGAGATTCAGAATACTAAATTGTGCTTCAAGCAAAGAATAAGGTGTTCTTTTTTCTTTTGGCCTGTGGGAGATGCTTTTGGAAGCAGGCCTAATGTCTCATTCATTTCCATCCTTTCTGCATCCAAGCAGAGTGACATTCAGGTTTACATTGTCCTGTGGTACAAAGGCCTGACAGCGCACTCGTTTCCCGCTGGCAGGCATTCAAGACCTAGGAGTAGAGGAACGCACTGATTACCTGAAAAAGATGCACGAGGAGGGGAAGAATGCCAGGCCAACACTGTAGAAGTAGAAAGGGAAGATGAACATGACTCCCTTCGCACTGATGCTAGCCATGGCTCACTTTCATTGTGCTTGATTCAGTCCCCAAATACCAAGCCTTAGTTATAATCAGACCTATGCAAACACTCACACTGTCAGCTGAAATAAAGGCAGCAGTTAACTACAGAGAGCATTCTGACATTTTCTGTAATGATGACCATCTCCTCTCTTGTCATGTCCTTCAAACTTGAGGGCAGTCCTAGCAAGAATACATCACTCTGTGCCCATTGTTATGTTTTGGTGAGGGAAAAGGGGGAAGCAGGCAATGAAAGGACAGATAATTGTCCTCCAAGCAATAATACTATAGTAAGCAGTAAGATCGCTGGCATTTTGAGGAAGAATTCTTATTATATGTGCAAACACACACACACACACACACACACACACGATTTATGTCTATAGGACTGAGTGGACATACTTAGGCTACATGAAAGAGGTCACTCTTTTTTTTCTCTGGTGGGGTATCAGGGCTTGGTTAATTATGACCCATGAAACCTGAGGGTAGTCATGTTGTCTTCCATCCCTGTGACAGTAGGTTGTGCAGCTGGGTGTATTCTTGCCCTTTTTATAGCCCTCTGTAGAGAAATTAAATAAGTGAGAAGACATAGTGGGCTTGGTATATACAAAGGTTCAGGGGCAGAGTTAAGATGGGACATTAAGTGGTTTCAACTACCATTCACTGATCAATAATTTTAACATAGTCAAGTGAGTATGTCATTTGTTTTAGAATTAACAGGTTATTTATATCACCTGAGATATTCTCACTACCCTGAAATCATAAAGGTTCTCTCAGCATGATTCTTGTCAGTACTTTAGTGCATGTATCTAATGTAGTATAGAAATTTGTAGTAAAAGAAATTTTTCTTTTCCTTCCTAAATGGGGATATAATTTTCTGAGTAAAATTCAACAAACTCATCCTTTTCCAACCAAGTGGCAGATCCAAATCTAGTACCTTTACTAACAGTCTCCTCTCTCTCCTCCCTCTGTCCTTCTCCCAACCTCTCTCTCGTCTCTTCTCGTCTCTCCTCTGTCCTCTCTGTCCTGTCTCTGTCTCTCTTCTCTCTCTCTCTCTCTCTCTCTCTCTCTCTCTCTCTCTCTCTCTCTCTCTCTCTCTCTCTCTCTCTCTCCCTCCCCTCCACTGTGTGTGTGTGTGTTTTCTCTTTGCAGAGCCTCTGTTGATGATTGGATACAGGTTATAATGAAAGCATCAATCAAATTGGACATAAGTTTTGAGCATTTAGTTTTTATTTTATGTATATGTCACATATCTCTATTTATAAGGCTCAAACGCTTTTGAATTGTTCTATAGTTTTCTATAGAAAAAGTCTGTATACCTTGAATATAGTCATTCCTAAGTGCTATGCATTTTCTTTCTATTTTAAAAGGGTGTAGATTTTTATACCATATGCTTATTGTTAATTAATATAAATACATTGACACTTATGTGTTCTTCTTGGGTCAAGAAACTTATTTAATGTCATCTGTGAATGCCAAGTATTTCTCTATAGATTCGTTGGTATTTTCTGTGTAGATAGACATGCTCATCTATAATGACATTTTTTTCCCATTTGTTTCACTTTAGCTTCTTCTCACTTTGCTCCCTATGTCAGTAGGCATTGTAGAGAAGAGGCAGTATTTGAATGTTCTTGCCTTTTCCTACCCGTTAAAATGAATGGCCTCGTGCTTTGTCAGGAATTACATCTGTTCAAAGATTTTCATAGACACTCTTTATCAGAATATGGAGAATTTTTTTACTTAGATTGCCATTTATGTCTTTCATAAAGACTGGTTGTTACATCTCTGAGAACATTTTTCTGCAGCTGTGGAGACAGTAATGTTTGGATTTTCCTCTTTAATGAAGCTGTCTGATAATTGCATTAATAGCTTTTAAAATATGTTCCCAGATGATCTCAAATTGATCCTTGTGTATTATAGTCATAATCCATTCTCAAATTTGATATGTGTGGACATATTTTAAGAGAGTTTTCATCTAATTGCAAAAATAAAGTTAGGCTGTATGTTTTCTTTCTTGTGATATTGTTTCTTACTATGATGTTAAGCTTCTACCGCCCTTATAAAAATAACTGGGAAGTGTGTGTGTATGTGTGTGTGTGTGTGTGCATGTGTCTCTCTGTGAGCAGGCTCAGTCTTTGAGTATATATAATAGAAGATGCCACAGTACCCACTTACACTTAGCTGTTCTTTACATTTTTGCTGTAAGTTAACCCTAAGCCCAGAGTACAATGGAGTTTGTTTCTATTTTTTTATTGCTTATTGTATTTATTTATATTTCAAATGTTATTCCTCTTCCCAGGTTCCCCTCTGAAAACTCCCTATTCCATCCTCCTCCCCCTGCTTCTATTAGGGTGTTCCCCCACCCACCCACTCACTCTTCCTACTGCCCTTGCATTCTCCTACACTGGGGCATCGAACCTTCACAGAAAGAAGGGCCTTCTCTCTTGATTAATGCCCAACAAGGCCATCTCTGCTACATATGCAGCTGGAGCCTTTGGTCTCTCCATGTGTACTCTTTGGTTGGTAGTTTGGTCCCTGGGAGCTTTGGGAGGTCTGGTTGGTTGATAATATTGTTGAGTTTGCTTCTTTTAAAAGAATTTTTATATTTATTTATTGTGAGTATGTGTGTCTACATGTGTGCCATGACATGCTTGTGGAGTCAGAGGACAACTTGTAGAAGTCAGTACCCTATTTCATCTTGTGCACTTCTGTAATTGGAACTTAGATCATCAGGTTTGGAGGCAAGTACCCTTCCTGGCAGGGCAGACCTACCCACCCTTGCACAATAGCTTTCTTTGCAGAACTTGTTTATTTATGTGATTGAGTTTTGTGGATATCTACCAACAATTCTGCTTTTCTTTGTTTCTGTTTTTAAAGGTAGCATATTTTCCTTAGATGAATTCCATTGTACTTGTCTTTGATGTCTTTACCACATAGATCTCATGACAACTAGTCCCCATGAAGATATCTTGTAAAATATGTACCTATTAAAATATGCCTGTAATATCAACCGGATTAGTTATGTATATGTCTTTTATTCTTTTATTTCATGATTCCAATGTTTATGAACTTAGCAATTTTATTTTCTCAATATGATGAATTCTGTGTCTTCCATGAACAATAGGTTTAGATTTTGCATATAGCATTTATTTTTACATTCTTAGTATCTCTGTGCTGTTAAAACATATTTGATAATTTTATACAATGTGTTTTGATCATATTCACCTCTTCTTTCTCATCTTCTCTATCTCTTCCCACCCAACTTTGTATCCATTTTACTTTTAAAATCCATCAGTCCCAATTATGCTGAACATAAACTCTTGGATATGTGGGCATCCAATGGACTGTGGTCAATTGAGCAGGAACCACAGTTTGAGACCTTCCTAGTAGCTCTAATTGTCAATAGCTCCTAAGTTGAGTTGGGACATGTGCCTTCCTCTCTTCTTCTCCTGATAATTTTCTGGCTTGAGATTGCATAGCTCTTCTCCATGTTCTCACAACCTCTGTGAGTTGTATGTACAACTGCCCTGTTGTGTCCAGAAAACATTGTTTCTTTGTAATCCTCCACTGCCTCTGACTCTCACAGTCTTTTTCTACTATTTCCATTATCATGCCTGAACCTTGGGAGGAAGGGGTATCATATACATGTCCCATTTAGGAATGAGAGATCTCAGTTTTGACCCCTACAAGATACCACAGGCTGGAACATCTCTGTCCTTTTATTATCCATCTCTGCTCTCTTGCAGGACTTTTGTTCAGATTGATTTCCATGCTGACTGAGTTCTTTTTGCTTGCACTATTTTGCGTTGATAACATTCTAATATTTTTCAAGTATCGCTTGTGAGCTTTCTACTGCTGTTGGAAGGAGTTACATAATATGGTAACTGAAAAGCTAAGAACATTACTAACAATCCTGGAGGCCAGGGAATGACAAGGAGTCTCACAGGGCTTATATAGGTTACCAGAAGAGTGCATCCTCCCATATGAAGTTCTAGGGAGAGCCCATTTTCTTTCTTTTCCTGGCTGTTATAGGAAGCCTCTGTTCTACCTCTGCCCTTAAGGACAGCCGTGTCTCCTCGAGCCTTTCTCACAGCCCACCTCTTCTATTTCCTCCACATTTAATGATGACTTGTAGGACATTTTCCCATAGTCATAATTCAGTATAATATACCTATGCAATACAGGTCATCTCAGTATACTGTCATATCGAAGTGCTTGCCACTGAAGCATGAAGATATGAGTTCTGATCCCCAGACTCCTCTAAAAATAGAAGTCCAGCGTAGTGACACAAACCTGGAACCTCAGCTTTATGAGGGGTTAGAAGATGAAGAGGGTCCTTTGAAGCTCACTTGCCATTCATTTTTGTTGAGTGGATGAATGAATGTCTAGTTCAGTGCAAGAATATGTCTTGAAAAAAACGAACAAAAAAACAAAGCAGAGAATGACTGAGAAAATGGATCTTACACGTTGACCCCCGGCCTCCGGGCTCATATCACACCCATACAACCAAATCTGTGCAGCTCTCTGTCTGTCTGTCTCTTTCTCACTCATACACACATGTACACGCACATGCACACAGTTAGCTGACTGGGAACCTCAAATCTACTCTTTCTCCATTTTGAAACAGGTGTCTGTTATATAGACCAGCTAGTGTAAATTAAGGCCCCTTCTTCCTTCAGGCTCCCACAGGCTGGGCTCACAGTCTCTCCACACCAAAACCTCACTTTAAACTGATTTTCTACTTCAATTCACCTTTTTCATGTCAAGGCCTATGTTCATGGTGTCCTGTAATTAGATGACAGCAGATACTCCTAGAAAGCCGTTGCCAGTTTGCAGCAAACAATCTAGAAGTTTAACATGTTTTTTTTTTTTTTTTGACTTAAGAAATTGAATGCTATCTTAGAAAACCTACCAAACTAGATCAGCTAAGATTTGTCAGCTTTTATCTATTCTTCTTACATGTTATTAGTATTCAATATTTCAGTTATATCTTATTGTTTCCCATGCTCAATTAAAAGACATTCTTACCTTTCCTATATTGTATGTATGAACGTGTATATCATATTTGATTTATATTGTTTATGTATCCTTGTACTTCATCTTTTTTCCCCTGGGATAATATTGCTTCTCCTTGCTGTTTTGTGAATTTGTGTTCCTCAAGTGAAGGCCTCTTAGCGATAGGCTTTCCCAATTTTCTGCTGTCTAAAAACATTTGTTTTACTCTATCTTTAAACGTTGCACTGCTGTAGATATAAATCTGGATTGAAAGTTATTTTTACATGGCATTGCTGACGTGCGGTTTTTTTTTTTTAACTACCAAGAAGTTGGTTGTTAAACTGTCTTTTAAAAAATCCAAATATGGTATTTTTGTTGTTGTTCTTTGTTTTTTATTTGTTGCTATGCTTGCTTGGCAGGCCTCCAGCTTCATGAAGGAATGTCTTGACCTCATCTGATAGTGATTTCTTGCTTTTTATTTTGTTTGGGATTGCTTGATTTTCCAAACATAAGGATGAATACCTTTGGCTTCTGTGTATTTGCTCCCTTGCTGTTATAACTATCCTATTTTCACACTGATGGCTGACTTCCTCTAGCTTGGATGTATCCCTCCTTCTCACTTTGACATCAGACCATTCCATTTCCCACTTTTCTCTGCTTTCAGGGATAATCCTTTCAATTTATGCTACAGATGGCCTGGAAAATAACAGGGGAGTCTCAAAACAGCACCATTCTGACAGACTTTATAGTGTTCATGTGTTTGAGCTGGCATTCTAACAAACACATATACACACATATACATATGCATATATTATCCTACATACATATACATATATGCATATAAGATCCTAAATACACATGCACATATATGCATACACATGCATATAATGTATCTTACAGACACACACACACACAACACACACAATACACACAGATTCCTACATGCATCCAAAGGAATGAAAATAGGGACTTAAACAGATTATTTATAAACCAATATCCATCAATGTTATTCAATGATTCATTATCATCAGAGAGTTATTCACAGTAAAAGTAAGATGAATACCATTGAATATCCACTGACAGTCCACTGATAAACACAGTGCATGCACATTATATGGCTTTTTAAAGAAATCAAATGCTGGTCCATGTCACAACATGGGTGGACCTGTGCATGTTGTGGCTTTTTTCTTGCTCATGGATCTCAAAACTCCTGGCTTCTGAATTTTGTTCTTTATGTAATCCTGACTTGACTATGATTGAACAATAATTTTAAATAACATTTTTCTTTATTCTTTGAAATTTTTATACATGTATACTATGTATTTTGATCTTATTCATCCCCAATGACCTCTCTCCAACTCCATACAGTGCCCTCATGCTGCTTCTGTAAACCTGGTCAATATTTTCCATATACTATGGGTTTTTTTTAGCCACATTGAGATACCACATTGAAATATTTTTTAGAAATAGCCCTCTACAGTCATTTATAAAGGAGAGAGTACACCTGTGACGGTTGAGAGGTATACCCTTGTGGTGTGACAGTCAGTCAGTGTTGGGAGGGGCCCAAGCATTCACTTAGTTTTGCTCTCCCCTTCCCTGCCCGGAGTCCAGCCCTCCAATACTTGTGCCTGGTCAGGGGAATCACGAGTATCTGAGGATGATTGCTGCACTCGAAACCCACTCAGCTCCAGCTGCCTGCTAATTAGCCCCGACATTCCGGAGGGGGGCGCTTCAGAATCTGCTATTTTGTTCCACTTTTGTACTCAATAGTTATATTTGCTTGCCCAAAAGGAGGCCGAGTGCAGGCTGAGTAGATTTGTGTGGTGTGAGTTGCCTCAGACTGTTTTTCTACCCTTAAGTAGAAGATGAGGATTAATCCCTTTATTTCGGAAGTAAAGCAGCGTGCATCCTTTGGCATGCTGCTAGCAAAAGTTCCTTCATCAAATACATTTTTCACAATGTACAGACTGCCAAGTGTCGTTACCCACTCTGAAAAGCACATTTTCTTGACTTGAGTGTCAGTTTGTGTTGACTTTGAATTTAGAGGGGAAAAAAGCCATTAACCTCTAGAAATTATAGGGGAAAAGCGGTGTAGCTGTATGGTACGGTGAGGTAATGGACAAACAATTATATGCAAATGAACAAAGATACTAGAGGTCTCAGAGTGCAAAATCTTAAGTTCTCAAATGATTCCCTCGCCATAATCTTGTTAATAACAGCACATGCTGAATCCTAGCTGGCCTCTGAGCACTTCAGTGGGGATGTGGTAGGATTACCAAGTCAGTCCAGACTGTGGCTTTTTCAATTGTCTTCCCAGGAATAGGGAGCAGTATGAGAGCCCAAGGTATTTTAAACAGACTGATTACATGCATTGATTGATGATTTGATTCAGAATAATTTTCTTTCCTTGGATGAGAAAAAGTGATGTTATTGACCCTGTTCATTCAATCAAAATGGTAATGCAACATAAAGCATGCCAGCTTGCGGAAGCCGCCAGCCAGGGGAGAGTCTAAATTATGCAAGGTCTGCCTGTAAGTTGTGTTTATGAATACCATTGATTGACATTACCTCTTGCCCCTCCTCAACATGCATGTGTCCACATGCGCTCATCCTATTACAGATAAACAAGGCATTGGGAATGCAGAAATGGTTTCACTCTACATTTGTTGAGGAGATAATTACTACTATTTGTTATTTGTGGTTAATGTGCCATTATGGGTAAAAGGGAAAAATGATTAAATGTATTATCAGAACCACTCAGAGTCCATGCTTGGTAAAGAAAGTTGATTACTCAAAATATCTGTCAAGAGAGTTTTGCTTGTCTAGATCACTTGAAATGCCTTTCTAATTATGGGCTGTGTCATTTGCTCCATTTCTTCGAATTTCACGCCCAGCTCTAGAATCGCCTTCTTGACTTTGCCCCTTCACTAACTACTCAGCCCCTAGCAATCTCTTTCTGAACAATCTCTTTCTCCCAGAGGGTCACAGCCAGGTCCAGAAGGCTTGCTGCCATCTTCTACAACCTGGTTTATAAAACAGATGTGGGTGGAGAGTGAAGAGATTTGCTGTAAGAGTGGCTGGAGATGGGCTAAGAGCAGAATTCTTGTGAAAAGAAGCTATGGCCCCTGAGGCAGATCTAAAATCTCTGCCATTGGCAGGGAACGCTCGAGTGGCCATTCTGTTCTGTAGAATGGGGTCAAGGACAATGTAGGCAACTTGTATTCTATCTAATGATTAAGAAGTCAAACAAGGGCTTCGTAATGGTTAATCTTGGTTGTCAACTTGACTGGAACTGGAATCAAGCAACAGAACAAGTCCCTGGGCACACCTTGGAGGAGTTATCTTAATTGGTTTAATTGTAGTGGGAAGATCCCAACTCAATGTGCGTAGCACCTTCCAGCCTCAGCAGAGTGAAAAGCAGTCTGTAACAGAAAAGACTTTTGCTTTTGCCTACTTGCTTCAGGTTGTGCTGGCAAGCTTATCTACTTTGCTGTCAGTTTATTAATGCTGCCACCATGGATGCTTGCATTCTTTGCTAGCATTAGTATCTGGTATTTTAGCCTTCCAGTATAGATTGCAGACCAGTGGCTCACCAGGAATCCTATAGCCAATTGTTCTCTATTTCCTAATGCTGCGACCCTTTAATACAGTTGATTGCAAGTGTCCATCCTTGCCTTGAACGCATACTGCTAAACCAGCTCTAAGGTTTTAAGACTTTTCTTTGCATAAAACTTTTTAGAACTTTTTTTTTTTAAATTGCTGGGATCTGAAAAGTCTTGCATGGTAAAAGCAGAAATGGTTACTATTTCCTTGTGAATATTCTCGTGCTTTCATGTCTCATACAAACAGCTATATAAATAACATTTCTGTCCTCTAGGCACCTAAAGAGGCTTAAAAGCAGGTCTTAATTTTTTGACTCTATATCAAATAGTTTTGGGGAACAACTTAAGTATCCAAAACCATTCAAGCATATGGGTGTTAACAACAGGGCTTCTTCTCTGTGTTTTATACTGTGATAATTCTGAATGTTCAACCTTGCCCTCTCCCTCCCCCACTTCTTTTTCCTTCCCAGTTTTATTCTCTTGTGTGTGTGTGTGTTGTTGTTTTTTTTTTAATTTCTTTGTTCCCACTGAAGTTAATACCCATAGTTATTCCATCCTTGGAGTTCTGACTCCCAGGAAGGTTCAGAAATCCCAAATGTCTTTGTAGCTTTGACATGAGTAAGTTCTTGATGCTTCACCTCTCTTCTAAGACAAGCTATAGCCTGTGATCTGGATAGAAGAGAGAGTTAACAGATGAGAGCAATGTCTGTCAGTCGTGACTCACCTAATTGAACACTTCAGATGGTTCATTTCAGCAGGCTTGTATTCAAAGAATATTCTGTTAGTTTTCCAGATCCTGTAATGAGGCCAGCATGCAGTTTCAACTCTCTGAAACACAGAACAACACAATGTTTAAGGCCAATTATTAATTGTCTATGCTTCCTCTAGTTCCCAGTATTTTTAAATGTGACTAGAAGAAAATATTCCACAAGTGCTTGCCATACAACTCATGCCTAGTTTTTGTTTGTTTATTTTTGTTTTTGTTCTTTATGTTTTTGTTTTTCAAATATTCTCTTTCTGAAGAGGAGAATTGGTGTTTAAAGATATTGGGTTCAATATCTTTAATCTGGACCAGGAAGCACAACTTCAGCATCATGAAGCCCTCAGAATTATTCAGTCCTCTTTCCTATGGAAAACATTCCTTGTGCTCATATGACCTCACTTCAAAATCTAATTGTCATCTAGTATCCTATGTTCTCTCAAGGAGAAGGAAAATGATGCTTAAATATTGCAAACATAAAGCTCTTATTTCTAGAGTTTCAAATAATATTCATTGGGGTTACACATTCTAATTAGTCTTTTTTAGTATTGGACTTGAATTTCAATGCCGCCTACATAATTGTACAGCTTTGACTCCATGTAAGACCATACTTAGGTATCTTAGTCTTGGATCTATAAAAATTGGTTGATGATAGGATTTGAGGGCAAGAAATGTTTATTGTGTGTGTGTGTGTGTGTGTGGTGTGTGTGTGTGTGTGTGTGTGATTGCCACCACACTCCTGTTACATGACTTTGAAAGTAATTTTGTTTCAGAAGTTTCATTATGTACCTTCACTGTGCGTGGTTTTGTATTATATAAGGACATTTTCATTGCACTAACAACTTCCGTGATCTCTTTAGCTATAAGTACCCACTGCGGTCCCACTCAGCTCCTGCTAAAGGCATCCACTGAACTGATTTCTGTGTCTATAAATTTGTTATCACTTTTTTTTCCTGGGCATTTCCTATAAATGAAATCATGTAGTCTGTAATCTCTGTTGTCTAGCTTCTTTCATTTTCAGTCCTGTTTCTAAGGTTCATAAACACTGCAGCATGAATCAATATTTCATTTCTTATATTGCTCAATAGTTCATGGTATGGATGTAAAATACCACATTTTGTTATATGATCCATTTACCAGTTAATAAATATTTGGATTGTTTAGTTTAGACTGTTATAAGCTGCTTTTATGAGCTTTTTATATAAATCATTGTGTGGACACATTTTCATTTCTCTTGGGTGGACTGCTAAGATTAGAATTGCTGGTTCATATAGTCAGTTCATGTTTTTCTCTTTAGGAAACTTAAATCATTTTTCAAAGTGGCTATACCACTTTAAGTTTCCAGCACCAACGCATGATGGTTTTCGTTGTCTATAACCTTGTCAAAGTTTAACATGACCAGATATTTTTATAATTCTATTTAAAAGTTTTATAGTATTTGTTGGTAGATTTGAATTAATCTCTTTAATCATTTACACAGCAGCTTTTCACATGCCTGCTATTTGTTGGCAAGCCTTCTTTCATGAAGTCATTTGTACATCTTCCTGATACATACAAGCTGTTGCAAGTTTTTTAAAGTAGACATTTGTGTCTTTATCTCTATCTTTATGTGTGTGTTTGGATTATCGTATGTCTTATATCATACCATGCTAAATTATTCATATTGTTCTTAAACTGAAGATATACATTATGTTTTATATATGGGTGAATGTCTCTTGCTAGATGTGTTTCTCAATGATGTCCCTTTTAATGTTTAGTCTTTGCATTTCTTCAGAATGTCCGTTCAAATGCAAATGTTTCCTACTCCCCATCCCCATTTTGTTTGATTGTCCTGCTTTTTAGACTCTTTCTAATGCCAAAACATCACAGTTTATTCTCATACTTTTATTTGAATAATTTGGTAGTTTTAGGTCTTTGCATTAGGTCAGTAGTTGACTGCAGGAGTCTTAGTGACCACCATGGCCAGCAGAATAATAATCTGAGGAAAGCAAGAAGGTAGTTCAGTTCAACATAACTACGTAGCTAGTGTTCAAACCCCAGGAGTCTGATCCAATTTAGTTTATTTTGGCCATATTTAAGCACAATTTGGTGAAAACTTTCCTAGTGATAATTACCTCAATCCCTGTGCACTCTAAGCCAAAAGCAAGCTAAATAAAGATTGGACAAGACTATACTGGAACTGTTTGTAAAGTACATGACACCTTCCACAAAGACAGGTTCTATAGACTGACTGAAGAAGCATCTCATTGTATAAGGGTTTGAAGGAGGATCCTGTGTGGTCTTGGCAACACAGACAATGCAAAGGTTTCCAGGCTATTAGCCATTTCGTTCTCAGTGGTCGCAGGTTTTGTGTCCCTTCCTTTGAAAGAACTTCCCTGTCTGTTCAACATTCCAGGTTGCTAGTACTTTTCTGTGAGCACAAGGACGACAATGTCTCTTCAGTTACCTTTGAGTTAATTCTTCCTGTGCCTGATTTTCTGTAAGTCTAGGGGTGGCAGGGTTGCATGATGCGTGCTTGCATGAGTGACTAATTAGCTGAATACCATCACAATTTGCACAAGAACACTGACTCCTAATAACTGTCTTCTGACCTCCACATTTACTCTGTGCCAGGTGCTACCCCTCACTCTTTCTCTCTCTCTCTCTCTCCTCTCTCTCTCTCTCTCTCTCTCTCTCTCTCCACACACACACACACACACACACACATACACACTGCTCACAATGGACATTGGTTTCTACAAGTAATACTTCCTGTTAACATGTTTTGGTGTCATAGAATGCTGATCTCATATAATAACTTATGGCATATTTAGTTTAATATTTTTCTAAAAGAACTTATAAAATAATACTATCATTTTTCTGTAATTACTTTTTTTTACAAGGAAAGCTACTTGTGCCTAACATTTTCTTGTCAGAATATCCTTAATTGCTAATTCAATGAACTTACCTATCATAAACTAGATAGATCCTAGATTCTATTTTATTTTTGTTTCTGAGTAAACTGTGTTAGTAGAGGTCCTTCTGAGAATAAACTCATATACCCTAGGTAAGCTAATTCCAATTGCTGGGATATAATTACCCTAATATTATTTTTAATTATTTAAATTTGTATAAGATGGTAACAATTCCCTTTTATTATTAATTTTGATAATCCACTCATTATATTTTTGCCAGTTATTTTTATTGCTGCTTGTTTTTTTGAAACAGTCTCATGTATCCATGCTGTCCTCAAGCTTGGTATGTAGCTCAGGCTGACCTTGAACTCCTAATCTTTCCACTTTTACCTCCCAAGTGCAGCATTACAGGTATGCTCTCCGATGCACAGCAATGGTAATCATTCTTTCTTCAGAGTATTTTCTCATTACTCATTTTATTTATAGAAGTATCATTGAGTTATCCTATTTTGTATGTATTAAGTTAATATACTTAATTTTCTTTGTTTTATATTTAGTTGCTCTTTTTACATTTTGTTAATGTGGAACTTAAGTGTTGTCTTGTAACTATCTTATTTCTGATTCAGGCATTTACAGTTACAAATATGCACCCAAGATATTGTATATCTTTTAAATTTTGTTACAATGTGTTTACATAATTTCTATTATTCAAGCCATCTTATGATTCAGCATTTTCCTCCGTAAATTATATAAAGTCTATTGTTTAATGTCTAATTATTTCAGTCGTCTCAGATTTGCTTCTGTTGTTAGTTTACAGCTTCCTACCGTCATTTCTAAACTTTAAATTTGCAGAGACTTATCTGATTACAGCCTGATATGCTCTGGGTATTTTTTCCATATATATGTCAGTGTTTGTGCTGTAGACCTTGAGCTGTGTGATTGACATTGGATTAGACAGTGTGTTTGACAGGGTTATGAATGTCTTCTGCATCTGTAGATTTGCTTTTGGGATGCATTTTTTGCCAATGTTTGAGCATTTAAATTTTCAAGTCTTATTAAATTGTCTACTTCTCCTTTCATCTGCATCAAGATTTGCTTCATGTATTTTGTGACTTTCTCGTTAGGTATATGCATATTTAATAATCCTTACATCTTTCTGGTGTGTTGAGACTTTCCTGCTTTTAAAACATTCCTCTTTGAAAACCCTAATATTTCTCACCTTAAAGTCTATTTTGTATGAAATGACTACAGCAAATGACTCTTTTGTGGTTAATATATATTTTAGTTTTCCATTATTTTAGTTTCAATCCATTTTTGTCTTTGAATTTAATGTGTTTCTCTTATAGGCAGCTGTGAGTAGGCTTTGCATTTTTACTCAGCCTGACAATCTTTATCGTTTTGCCAAGGGTGTCCTGGTCATTAAGGTCAGAGCCTCACTGTTTGCTGTTACATCTGTATTGATGTCCTTAGTTCACTTTCCCCTCCCCCTCCCCGTGCTTTTTATTTCTTGTATCAGATCAGTCCTTCATTACTGCCACCTCAAGTCCTCCATTGATTTCTTTGTAATATATTTGTTGTAATTTCTTGGCTGTTGTTCTCAGAATCACAATATGTAGCTTGAGGTATTACCATCCTTCTCAGAATACTTTTAAGTTAATTACAGCAAGTAAAAAACAAGAAACAAATAAGAAACAAAATAAAACAAAAAAACCTCTTTTCTGATAGGTCCCTAGTTTGTCTCGACTTTAGATAATTACAATTTGACCATCCATAGTCCAAACAAATAAGATCTCAAAAAGTCCAAAATTAAAAAAAAAATAAGTGTGAGAACTGGCATAATGATCAAATTATGAGGAAAACATCACAATATTCTACTTTGTTTCTACACCTAAAAATACTAATAACATTGTAACAGTAAAATTGCCACCAGGACAAGCATATGAGACAAAACTATTTCTTCTTTAAAATTAGCTTCTCTAAAACACAATAAAGGCAGTATACAGCAAGCCAATAGTCAACATCAAATTAAATGGAGAGAAACTTAAAGCAATTTCACTAATATCAGGGGAAGGGCGAAGCTTTCCACTCTCTTTCTCTCTTCAATATAGTACTTAAAGTTCTAGATAGATCAATAAGACAATGAAAGGAGGTCAATGGGAGACAAATTGGAAAGGAAGAAGTCAAAGTATCGCTAGTCACTGATGATATGATGATATGATATGATATATAAGGGACCCCCAAAATTCTACCAGAGAACTCCTACAACTGATAAACACCTTCAGCAAAATGGCTAAATACAAAAGGTACTCAAATAATAAGTAGCCCTCCTTTGTAAAAACGATTAACAGGCTGAGAAGAAAGTTGGGGAGACCATATCATTCACAATAGCCACAAACAATATAAAATATCTTAATGTAACTCTAACCAAGCAAGTGAAGACTTGTATGACAAGAACTTCAAGTCTCTAAAGAAAGAAACTGAAGATGTCAGAAAATAGAAAGATCTCCCATGCTCATGGATCAGTAGGATTAACATATTGAAAATGGCCATGTTACCAAAAGCAATCTAAAGAATCAATCCAATTCTCATCTTTGAAAGAACAATTCTCAACTTCATATGGAAAAACAAAAACCCGAGAGCCAAAACAATCCTGAACAGTAGAACTTCTGGAGGTATCACCATCCTTGACATAAAGCTGTAATCATAATTTGAGCATTAGTAATAAAAAAAAAACCCACTTGGTATTGATATAGAAACAGACAGGTGGATCAATGGAATCAAATTGAAGACCCAGAAATAAACTCACATACCGATGGATACTCGATTTTTGACAAAGAAGCCAAAACTATGCAATCAAAAAAGGAAGAGCATCTTCAACAAATGGTGCAGGTTTAACTGGATGTCTGCATGTAGAAGAAGGAAAATAGATCTATATTTGTAATCCTGCAGAAAACTCAAGTCCAAGTGGATCAAAAACCTTAATGTAAAGCCAGATACACTAATTGGCACAGGAGTCAAATTCCTGAATGGAAAACCACTGGCTAAGGTACTAAGGTCAACAATTAATGAATGGACCAGTATGAAATTGAAAAGCTTCTATAAGGCAAAGGACACTGTCAATAGGGCAAATTGGCAGTCTAGAGATTGGGAAAAATCTTCAGTAGCCCTACATCTGACGGAAGGCTAATATCCAAAATATATAAAGAACTCAAGAAACTAGACACCAGCAACCCAAATAAACCAATTCAAATTGGGGTACAGAGCTAAACTGAGAATTCTCGACAGAGGAATCTCTAATAACTGAGAAGCACTTAAGTTATCAGGGAATATCTAAATGACTCTGAGATTCTACTTTACACCATCAAAATGGCAAAGATAAAAACCTCAAGGGACAGAGAGTGTTGGTGAGGATTCTGAACAAGGTGAGTACTCCTCCATTGCTGGTGGGAGTGTAAATTTGTACAATTACTCTGGAAATCATTTTGGTTATGTCTTTTTTTAATATATATTTTTATTATATTTTATTAATCATTCCATTTGTTTATATCTCAAATGATCTCCCACTTCCTGGTTACCCCTTCACAACCCCCCATCCTACATCTGTCCCCTCTCCCCTTCCCTTTGCCTCTATGAGGGTGATCTTCCACCCACCTACTCTCTCCTGCCCCACCATTCCAACATCCCCCTACACTGGGGCATCAAACCTCCACAGGACCAAGAGCTTCCACTCCCATTGATGTTAGACAAAGCCATCCTCTGCTACATATGTATTAGAGCCATAGATCCTTCCTTTACACTCCTTGGTTGGTGCTGTAGTCCCTGGGAACAGTTGGTGGTTGGGCCAGCTGATATTGTTCTTCCTTTGGGGTTGCAATCCCCCTCCTCTCTTCCAGTCTTTCTGCCAGCAGTACCACTGGGGTACCCGAGCTCAGTCCTATGGTTGGTTCCAAACATTCACATCTGCATCGGTCAGTTGCTAGCAGAACCTCCCAAGGAACAACCACACCAAGTTTCTGTCAACAAATACCTCTTGGTAACAGCTGTCAGGATGTTTGCAGACAGGATGGATCTCCAGGTAAGGCAGTCCCTGGATGACCCTTCCTTCATTCTCTGCTTCATATTTTTGTCCTTGTCTTTCCTTTGGACAGGAACATTTCTGGGTTATAGTTCCACCTCAAGACTGAGCTATACCACTCCCAGGCAAATACCCAAAAGATACTTCACTATCATGCAAGGATATTTGCTCAACTGTGTTCATAATAGCTTTACTCCTAATAGTCAGAAACTGGAGACAACCTAGATGTTCCTCAATTGAAGAATGGATATAGCAAATGTGGTTCATTTACATAATGGAATACCACCCAGTGAATAAAAACAAGAGCATCATGAATTTTTCAGACAAATGGACAGAATTAGAAAATATCATCCTGAGAGAGGTAACCCAGACCCTGAAAAAATGCATGGTATGTACTCACTTTTAAGTGGATATTAGCCATAAATCTACAGGACAACCATGATATAATCAAAAGACCTAATGAAGCCAAATAACAATGAGGGCCCAAGGGAGGATGGTTGAATCTTTCTCAGAAAGTAAAACAAAATAGATATTAGAGGCAGATGGAAGGAGGGAACAAGGTGGGACAGGGGATGAGGAGGGGAGTTGGTGGGGACAGATCAGGTATAGGGAGAGCAGGGGAGAGAATAGAGAATAGCAGCAAGAGTTTGGGGGAAGTCTCTAGGATGTGCCAGATACCTAAATGGGAGTCCTCTGGGTGTCTATGGAAGTGACTGTAGTTGAGACTCCTGGCAGTGGGGATATAGATCCTGAAGTTGCCATTTCCTGTAGACAGGCAGGAAATGTACCAGTGAAGGGATAAGGATAGCAACCCACCCATAAAACCTTTGACCCAAAATGTGTCCTTCCTACAACATATGCAAGGACAAAGAACAGAGGCAGAGGGAATGCCTAACAAAGGGTTGGCCCAAACTAAAACCTCACGGCAAGAACCAATCCCTGACTATTAATGACACTCTGTTATGCTTGGAGACAGGCGCCTAGCATAACTGTCCTCTGGGAGGCTCCACTCAGCAGCAGTCAGTGGAAAGAGATGCAAAGATCCACAGCCAACAGAGACTCCATAAGAAGACCAACAGAGTCTACTCACCTGGACCTTTGGGGGCTCCCAGACACTAAGCCACAAATCAAAGAGTGAGCACAGATAGGCTTACCTTACCCTGCACCTGTGTAGCAGATGTGTAGCCTGGTCTTCATGAGGATCCTCCAATAAAGCTGTCCTTATATCTGTTGCCTGTGGATCCTGTTCCTCTAACTGGGTCACCTTGTCTGCCCTCAGTGAGAGAAGATATGCGTAGTCCTGTAGTATCTTGAAGTCCCATGGTTGGGGGGAAGGAGGTGGGATATCCAGAGGGGCTCCCCATCTCAGAGGAGAAGGGAGGATGGGGTGATGATCTTTGTGAAGGTCTACTGGGTGGAGAGGAGGGCTGATATTGGGATGCAAAGTGAATAGATAAATTAATTAAAAAATAGCTTTTCTTCCCAGATATTTCAGTCTGTATGTACAAAAATGTAGATTATATAAAATAATTTCTAGTTCTTTGTGTACTTCAGTTAAGCAATACATAAGAAGTACTTTTTGCATGAGATTTTTGTCTTTTCAACCTTGAACATTTAACATTTTAAAGGGAAAGACACCATACAAGTAGTTTATTTAGTTTTATATAAAGTTAACATCTGCTATTCTCCTTTGATCTTTATTTCGGTTTTAAGCCAACCTCTGGTACAACCTTTACAGGTACATTTCCTGGAGTTAAGTCATATCTAACAGGAATCAGTTTTTATATGACCCCTGGGTGGAGTTGGGAGGCCTTATATTAGTTCACATCAATATTTGAAAGTAATTAGCTGAATATAGAATGCTTATTTAACTTTTTTTTCAACATTCAACTACATAATTTCAATTCTTTCACTGTTGATTGTTTGGGATGAGAATTTGGTTGTTCATCATGCTGTTATTCTGTATGCTGTGTTCTGTATGGTGTAGTTCTGTATGTGCTGTTCTGTAACTGTCTTTCTGTATACTGTCGTTCTGTATGCTGTCGTTCTGTATGCTGCTGTTCTGTATGCTGTCGTTCTGTATGCTGTGTTCTGTATGCTGCTGTTCTGTATGCTGTTGCTCTGTATGCTGCTCGTTCTGTATGCTGTGTCTGTATGCTGTGTTCTGTATGCTGTCGTTCTGTATGCTGTGTTCTGTATGCTGTCTTCTGTATGCTGCTGCTCTGTATGCTGTCGTTCTGTATGCTGTGTTCTGTTGCTAGCTTGTTCTGTATGCTGTCGTTCTGTATGCTGTTGTCTGTATGCTGTCGTTCTGTATGCTGCTGTTCTGTATGCTGTCGTTCTGTATGCTGCTGCTTCTGTATGCTGTCGTTCTGTATGCTGCTGTTCTGTATGCTGTCTTCTGTATGCTGCTGTTCTGTATGCTGTCGTTCTGTATGCTGCTGTTCTGTATGCTGTAATCTGTGTGCACAGTTCTGTGTGCTGTTGTTCTGTATGCTGTTGCTCTGTATGCTGCTCTTTATGTGTTGAGGTGTTCTGTATACTGTTGTTTTGCATGCTGTTAATCTGTGTGCACAGTTCTGTATGCTGTTGTTCTGTATGCTGTTACTCTGTATGTTGTTCTGTATGCTGTTGTTCTGTATGCTGTTGTTCTGTAAGCTGTTGCTCTGTATGGTGTTCTGTGTGCAGTTGTTCATCATGCTGTTGTTCTGTATGGTTGTTTTTCCTCTGTTACTTTCAAGCTTCGTCTCTGTCAGCCCTTTGAAGACAGGTGTGTAAGAAACTTTTTTCAGTACATTTATCCTTTTTGAGATTGGTTTGAGCCTCTTAGAATTTTAATTTTGAATAAATTATTTTATTTATTTACATTCCACATGTTGCCTCCCTCCCAGTCCCTCACCAGCGTTCTTCACCCTGTACTCCCTTCATCTCTAAAAGGGTGCTTCTCCTCCATACTCCTTCACCTCTGAAAGGGTGCTCCTCCCCCATGCCCCTTCTCTGGGGCATCAAGTCTTTCAGGATTAGGGACATCCTCTCCGACTGAGGTCAGACAAGGCAGTCCTCTGCTACATATGTGCCAGGGCCTTGGACCAGCTCTTTGGTTAGTGGCTTAGTCTTTGGGAGCTCCCAGGGCTCCAGGTTAAATGGTTCTGTTGATCTTCCTATGGGTTTGCCACCCCCTTCAACTCTTTCAATTATTTCCCCATTCTTCCATACAGGTCCCTGACCTCAGTCCAATGCTTGACTGTAAGTATCTGCCTCTGTCTCAGTCAATGGTTGGTAGAGCCCCTCAGAGAACAGCCATGCTAGGCCCCTTTTTTAAAGCACAACATAGTATCAGTAATAGTGTCAGGGTTTGGTACCTACACATGAAATGGATCCCAAATAGGACCAGTCACTGGCCAACCTTTCCTTCAGTCTCTGCTCCATTTTTGTCTTTGCATTTCTTTTAGATAGGATCAATTCTAGGTCAAAAATTTGAAGGTGAGTTGGTGTCCCTATCCCTTCATTGGGGGTCCTTTCTGATTACTGGAGGTAGTCTCTTCTGGTTCCATTTCCCCACTGTTGGATATTTTGGCTAAGTTCACCTCCATTGAGTCCTGGGGACTTCTCACATTTCAGGTCTCTGGGACTTTCTAGAGGTTCTACCAGCCCCCCACCCTCCTCAGCTGCATATTTCCATTCATTCTGCTGACCTTCAGAGCTTCTTTCCTCTCTCCCCATACCTTTCCCCCTCCCTCTCCCACCCAAGTCCCTCCTTCCCTCTGTCTCCAATGGTTTTTTGTTTGTTTGTTTTGTTTTTTGCTTCTCCTTCTAAGTGGGATTGAAGCATTCTTACTTGGACCATCCTTCTTGTTAAACTTCTTACCATCTGGGTTGTGTTATGAGTATTTTGTAATTTTTGGCTAATATCCACTTACCAGTGAGTACATACCATGCATGTCCTTTTGAATTTTGGTTACATCATTCAGAATGTATTTTCTAGTTCCATTCATTTGCCTGCAAAATTCATGATGTCTTCATTTTTAAAAGCTGAACAATATTCCATAGTATAAATAAACCACATTTGCTATATCTATTCTTCAGTTGAGGGACATCTGAGTTGTTTCCAGTTTTTGGCTATTATGCATAAAGCTGCTATGAACATTGTGGAGCATGTGTCCTTGTGGTGTGGTGGAACATCGTTTGGGTATATTCCCTTACACTTCAGTACTTTCTGTCAGTTTTTATTTTTAAGTCTGTTAGTATGCTTTATGTTGTGTACATTCCTCTGTCGTCTTCTTCTTCTTTGTCTCCTCCTCCTTCTTTTGTTCTCTATCTCCTTCTCCATTTTTTCCTCCTCCTCCTCCCCATCCTCCTCTTCCTGCTCCTTCTCTTGAGCTGGATAATGCTTCATGATCTGTTTTCAAGTTCACTTATTCTTTCTCATGTCAATGAACTGTGGAGTTACACATTCCCTCTAGGAAATTTTAATTTAATTTTATTTTCTCCAGAACATCTAATCCTAAAATAATTTAGATTTGTCATTTTTTGGTGTCACTTTTCATTAGTATTTTGTGTATATGATTTTCAGTTATTCTAGGAACATTCAGGACATCTTCCTCTCCATAGTATTCACTTGCTGATGCATTTCTTAAATTTTAATGTTATTGTTTTAATTCCTAAATTTGGATTGATAGGGTTTGACTCACTTTTATAAGCAGAAACATTGTAAGTTTTTCTATAAATATTACTCCTTTTCCTATTCTTCTTTAATGAATCTATGTGTGAACCAGAAACAACATTTATAATTTAGTCTGACTTCTATTCTTCCCTGTTTTAATTTTCATGTGACTCTTCTTGTGTCTGTTCCATACATATACTTTGCTTCCTTCAGCCAAGGATATGTCACTGGGTTTAGTTCATTTTAGTAGCTAGCAACCCTATCTAGTTTATAAATCCATGACCTGTTCTCAGCAGAATCATACCTATTTATTTGTACATCTACTGGTTTTCCCATCTGGGTTTCTATCAAGATTATGGTGTTAAATGATGATGCCCAAGTGAGTCACCTTCTGCCTCCAGCAGTGCTGACACAGTTGCTGCTTTTCCTAGCCCAATCCATTGTGACTCAACACTCACACTAGAAAATCAAGAACATCAGAGAACTGCTATTATTTATACTCGCAGCTCAGTAGTTCTACGAAATAAGTATTTATCAACTTTTTGTCAATGTATAGAATACTGAAGCATTTAGACATTTTTAATGGTGTATATTAGTTATACATGTTAATGAGTTTCCTTACAACATTTCACACATGTATATAATACATTTTGATCATGTAGACCACACCCATTGGCTTCTTTCGCTCTTGTACTGCTCTAGATCCTTTTCTTCTTCTCATCCAATTCTTTTCTTCTTTCATGTCTTTCTTTGCCCTCCCTCACCCCCCATATACTCACAGTTGCTTACTGAAAAGATTTGATAATCTCTATTCTGCCAAATATCATGATAATATTTATTAATGTGTATTGTCTTAGTTCCTCTGATTCATGGTGCACAACCAAATATTATTGAATTAGTAAATAAACTGAAAGTGTAATTTAAAAAAGTGTTCTCTAGTGGAGCTCAGGGGTTTCCAAGTACAGCCTGATGGCTTTGATGTGCTGTTGTAAGAGCACACAAGATATATAATCTGGAGATAATTGGTTTTCCACTCAGAGTGATATTAATTAACAAGAATAATGGTCCCTCAGGGTAAAGAGGAATTATATATATATATATGTGTGTGTGTGTGTGTGTGTGTTATGTATATGTATATTGTGTGTGTGTATGTCTATGTATATTGTGTGTGTTTGCATATCTGTATGTACATATATATGTGTATATATATATATATATGTATATATGTTTGTATATGTATATATATTTTTTCCTGACATTTTCTAGACACATATATAAATTCCATGTTGCTACAACAATTACCCAAAGTAAGACAATTGTGACTAATGATTTAGACAACATTTCCATTTAGCTTTCAGCTCTGCCCAGTATTGAATGGAGATAATGAATGGTGAAGGGTTAATAATTCAAAATGTTGATACCAGTTCCCAAATATGTTAATTTCACACCAAAAGCTCAAGTCCAGCCAGAGCATTCTGATGCACTTGCTATGGCTCCGAATAAGAAATGAATAAGTAGCTTCATACAAAGTTAAATAGAAGAAGTAAAATCATTTCATTTGTGTTTAGTTTATCCATACAGCTAATTTAAATTATAGACCTATATACAAAATAAAAAGGCTTAAGGTTTAAATATGGCATGGCAGAGTTGCTGAGTTGGTTTCAGAAAGCTGTCACTAGTATAGTCTGCACAGGCATCCTGTTACCAGCATGGCTGTATAGCCACTTAACTATGGTTATTCTGACATTTCTCATCTCAGAGACCATAAACCAATCACTACCAGTTACTCAGTATATCAACAAAGGGCTGTGGCTCTTCTTTCTGCCAACGTTCTTCAAATCTTTGCTTTCAAGTTGACTCAAACTATAGTCATCTTTGTACAAATTGACTTATATAAGCACACATTTCTGTTGAATATATCATTTGTTTATTTTCTTATATATATTCTTGAGTAATATTGTCTTTCTTATCCAGCCTTGACTACATATCACTCAATGGTAAATCTGGCTTCCACCCTGAAAATGAGGCAATATTGAGTCTGATATTGTTGAATGGTAATGGTGTACACAAGGTGTCACTTTTCTAGGGGTTCCAACAACTGAAATTAGAAAACTAGTCATTTGTGTTATGGCCAGACATCAGAAATTTAACAAACAGCTGCATGATCAATTCGATCTGACAATGAAATCAAATGGAATGAGTGTATCTGGCTTCAAAATGAAGCCAACCCAGTGTAGCTTCATCAGTGCAATCAATCAGTGCAAATTCTATAAGAATGTCCTATTAAAATCTAAAAGAACATTGGTCGAGAAACCTTATACATAAGACAAAGTAAATACTTTGCTGCTAATACATAACAAAACTCTTGCTATTTACTTGTTTGTGCAAATCAATTAGGGTTTTAATTAAAAAATCTTTGGTATCAGTTAGCATGTACACTTAAAATCCCCTTCCCCTAACCCCTTGCAGAAGATACCTTAGATATTCCTCAAGGTATATTTGAGGGATTCCTTGATAGTCCTTTGCTCCTCGTCTTTGACGTTATCTCTGGAGCTCCCACCCATATCATGTAGCTTTGTATTACTATATTTCTCTTCTAAACAATGAGCTACTTTCAGATTGGGGCTTCTTACCTAGCTATCGAACCTCTAGTATCTCTCATGATGTATGGAGCATAGTAGACACTCAAAGGTCTACTGAAGATAAGGAGAAGTAGGAACATACATTTATTGATACTTTAAAAAAATTATTCTATTTTATGTCTATGAGCATTTTGCCTTCATTAGGTTTGTGCATCATATGCATGCCTGGTGCTTGTGGAGGCCAGAAGAAAATATCAGATCCCCTGGAACTTGAGTCCTAGACTATTCTGAGCTTCCATGTGGATGTAGGAAACTGAACTTGGGTCCTGTGGAGGAGCAATGCTCTCGACTCCTGAGTCATCTCTCCAGTGCCACATTTATCAAGTCTTGACTCACCACAGTACTCAGAAACTGGGAGTTTAAGGACGTCTACTGCACGTCAAGGTAGCTGTTAAGTGAGTCTTCAGTATAAGCTTTGGTTTGAGGGACTTAGGATCTAGAAGTCTATGACTTTTCCTCTTAGGTTGCTAAGTTAAACAAGAAAAGTTGAGCACCCCAAATCCTTGAGAGTAAATATTCTGAAATGAACAAAGTACCAAAAATTGTTAACAGAAAAAGTTATGAAAGAATAAAAATATAAAAAAGTTTTAGTTTAAGCATTTTTTTAAAATTTCTTCTTGACATAAGCAAAGATGTTCTCTTTTTTAATCAAGATAATTTTTATTTTATTTATTTATTTTTGGCCAGTAGTACCATGCAATAACACTATATCCTAGGAGAAATTATTCATGAACACTTACAACACATCAGACATGATGATCTGTGTTAGAAATATGAACAGGATCAAGTCTGATTCTTGCCATTCAGGTCTAGACATCTAATTGGAAGAGAGATCAAAATTACAAATAATTGCAATAAATACAAGTAAAAAATGTATAACAGTGCTACCTGAGATAACTTTAAGGGTCTCTCTCTCTCTCTCTCTCTCTCTCTCTCTCTCTCTCTCTCTGTGTGTGTGTGTGTGTGTGTGTGTGTGTGTATGTTCTAGGTTAAACTGTGAGGTGTAAGATGACTCTAAAGGTCAAAAACTGTTTGGTTGAGCAATTAACATTTGAGCAGAGCATTATTGATAAATGAAGTTAGAGAGATGAAGGGAAGACCCAGAAGCACTGTGAGTAGAGACATGATAAAATGAGTTCCCAGAAGGCCTGTGTGTGCAAGTACAGGAAGAAGCTATAGGTTTCACTGTAGTGAGATCCTAGAGTCAGGTGCTGGCAGGTGGAAATAGCAGGGTAAGTAGCATATTTGATAGCAATGAAGATAAGGCTTCCTTGCAAATTGAACGTGAAACAAGCTAGATATAAATATAGATCTATTAAGACACAGCACTTCATGTGTCAGTCTCCATTAAAGGTATGAGGCTGAGAAGCATTCGTGCTGAGTGGCAGGAACTGGTGGGCCTGCCAGTCCCAGGAGGGTGGTGAGAGCAGGAGAGTTATCCTTCAACTCCTAAGAGAAGCACTTGCTTACAAGTACACACAACCTCTGTTGTATCACAATTTGATTATACTTCAGGCGCTTATAAGACATAAAATTGCCTGTGATGGAAATCAGAGCAATGCAAGTCTAGGGGTGGGTTGTCAGCATGCAAGATCAAAATCTCTTTTAACTTGTATCAGACAAAGGATTAACATTGGATTCTGTAAAAATTTTGAGTGATACTCACAGTGTTCCACTAAAAACAATCTTGGGAAATTATCTGATGGCATCTACTTAAATGCCAAGAACTGAGTGATGAATTATTATCTCAATAACTGTCTTTGAAAGTCGAAGAGTCTGCGGCTAGACGGTGGGGATTTGGCTTTGCTCTGTATTTTTACAATTATATTATTTCTCCATTTTGGATTAGCCATGTGGAACTTAGGGTGTTTATTAGTTCCGTGGATGGCAAGGGGTCACACTGCTGAGAACTCAGAATTCTTTACGTACTCTGTCTATGCCACACACAAGATGCAAGACCATATGCTTTCCTCACAGAAATAAAAATGTACATTTATAAGCAGAATGCTATTTGATTACAAACATTGTTTTTGTATCTAGTGTGTGGCCTGCTCTTGAAACGACAAAAGTGTAGTTCTTATTGTCCAATCTTGATTTTCTTCTAAATGCTCCATGCTATCCTGACAGGACCCTATGGCTTCCAGGCCAGGTTTATGAGATACTAGTTCTTTGCTGTGGCTGCAGGGAGAAGATACAACATTGAAACTTTGGAGTTCAATAAAATTTTAAATGCTTTTTTTTTTTTTTTGGTCTGTTGCTTTCCAATATTTTTATGAAATTTTTCTACTTTCTTGGCTTCATGAAATCCTGTGGCTCTTTTAGCAATAACCAATTACAACCTTTTGTCCTGATGCCCAAGGTTAAATTTAATTGAAGTGGAACTGGCTATGAATGCCCAATGACTATTTTATATTTCAGAAAATTAAATAATTTTGCACATCTCATGCAAGTACTTTGGGCAGTTTAATTGTATGGATGAGTGAAAGCTGGTAATATCACTTGAGTTTATATATGCCACAGACCACCAGTATGGATTTACAAATAGCCTTTCAATAACAATTATATAAAAACTAAATTGGTTGCTTGTCTTTGAGAAGCTGATACCCACGCTCTCAGTAAATCTTTCTTATTTTCTTTTAAACACATCTTTTCTTCATGCATAAGCTGGGCTTAAAGTATCTTTAATAATATCTTCAGCTTTGATTCATTAAAAAAAATAAATAAACGATCTGGGAAGATGGGTCAATGGGCAAAGGACATGTTGGGCAAGCATGAGGATAGCGAGGATGCCAAGCCAGTCTGGGAGACAGGCCTGTAATCTTAGATGTTGGGAAGCAGAAACAGAATCATCTAGGCAAGTTCCCTGACTGAACTAACAGAATCAGTCAGCTCCAGGCTTAGAGAGAGTGGTCTAGGAAGACACCTGGTGTCAACCTTTTACTTTCACAAGTACATACGAGAATGTATAAAGTACACCCCAACACACACACACACACACACACACACACACACACAACACACACACCCGTGCACACCAATCACTTTCACACAGAAACTTTTAAAGACATATGAACAATTACAACTTAGCTGGCCATCTTATTTATTCCCAATAATTTAAATATACCCCAAAATTTGTTCTCTGGCTCTTGAACTAATAAGTGTTCCTAGGCCCCTCAATGGAATTAGCCACCTTTTCCTGTTATGCTGTGGTTTGCTCTAATGATGTCTGCAACTTCAACATGCTATCTTACTGTCCCTATTAAACCCTTCAAATTTTCTAGAAATTTTAATAGCTTTTATCTAGGTCACATCACCTGAGTTTCTTCTTGGCCCTGAAAACAAGAAAAAACATAATTACTCAACTCTTGAGGTATACTTTCAGATTTAAATAAATGTGTGTGTGTGTGTGTGTGTGTGTGTGTGTGTGTGTTCATAACGTACATCAAGATTTTGTAAGACAACCACTACATGTTTCTTCAAAATTCTTCTTGTTTTAAGTTGAAAATGGTGAATGAAATAAGATGATTTGTAGTTGAACAAAGTACATCTTTTTTGGTCATTAGTTTTCACTGTTCATTGGAATAATTAGAGAAGGTAGGAGAAATGCTTATGGTTTGACAAAACAGCATAATGTATCTACCCAGTGAAATCTCTTCTCAGGGTCATACTGAAATGAGACACCTTGCCAGTCAGCATCAGCAGCATTCCCAGTAAATAGATCTTTCTCTTTGCACCAGTGTTTCATTGTATAAAGAAAACAGTCCCCAAAGTGAGATTCATTTGTTCATGGTAGTATACAAACTTTTAAGTTTGCATTTGCAGGGTGGTCCAGATTTCTAGATCAAAACATTGCCAAGAATAATTGCATATGGCAGGTGAGACAGTTTGGTCAAACAGTGGTGTAATAGATATTCCAGCTGGGTTAGAACACACTTGGTAGGGAAAGCTACCGACACTTCCTAGGAACAGTTACCTAGTGTAGCTTATATAGAGTTGAAGCATCTCTGGGTAACTAATACAAACAGTAATGGAGGTCAGGCTTGCTCAGAAGGGTAGAGCATGGAAGATTTAGTGGTAACCAATAAGTAAAGGAAAGGTGGCTGGTCTCTGTAGAGTAGATTTATCATAATAACAGAAGACAAAATTTGTCTTAGTGACTAACATTCTATAACCATGCATAGGGTGAAAGGGTAGGAGTAATTCTGGCCCTAATGTGCTGGTTGCTGAACAAAATCTTATCGGAGTGTAACAGGTGACCCTTGCTAGCTTCATCATGTCTATTCCTATCCATAGTTACATATATGCATGACAGTTTTATTTTTTGTAATACAATTAGAAATACAAATGCATATTTACATTTATTTGTATCACAATTTTAAATCTCAATTCGTGTAGGGGAGCAGCATAATTACATCCACATATAAGCATTTGCATATGAAAGTCTTGATTTGCATGGACAATTACAAGTACTCTTTTTTTTGCTGATGTAAATGAAGTAACACCTTTGGAAAATTGGCCTCATAATTTCTAATCATACATCTTTGAGTGCCATGTACAGTTTTAGGAAAGAAATCGGCGTCCTTTCAAGAATGTCAAGTCATTTAGTTAGATTTTCTCTGGGAGAAGTGCTTGACAGAATAATTTTTCTTCCTAATAATAATAACACTTAAAAATTGAGCATTCAATAGTCCAAGCTAGAGAGAGATAAAATACTTGGTTTCAAAATAGGCAAAGAATCCTGCACTTGACTTCAGGATTCTGTGGGAAGTTTTATGGGTGTTTTATTATAGGCAATCAGAGAACTATTTATCTATTGGCTTTGCATCTCAGAAGATTAAAATCTCTGATGATTCTTTGTTGGTAAAATAGAAAAGGGTTGAATCTCTTGTTTCTGAAGGCAAAGGGCCACAAGAGGCATTTTCAGAAGTGTCCCCAGGTGTCTGTCTCTTGAGATAAATCTCAGTGTGAGTTAAATATTTCCCAAGGGAGGTGAAATTCACATTTGGAATTTAGCAGCTGTCAAAAGCCCAAGGTCTCTCAAAAGAATGATTATTTAACATGATCTTTAATGTCAACTCTATGTCCAAAATGCTGGGTCTGTCTTGGAGTGTTTCTACTTAGTTCTCAGTTATTTAAATATGTGAAATTTCTTCTTGTCAGGAGCATGATCAGGAAGAGAACATTTTCAGTTCTATCATTTATGTACTTTCAGTAATTACACTTCATTTATTGGGTCATGAGAAATGACATTTTGTTTCTCAGTGAATAGAGTTATAATGACTTCACCTCAGATAGTTGTCTTAATCCTGTCACTGAGGTAACTCTGCCCTTATATAATCACTCTGTGGTAAGCCTTTTCTCCCCATGTTGATAGAAGGATGCAACAATCATTTTGAGCACATAAAACAGATGCCTGAATTCTCTGTTCAAAGGTGAGATGAAAAGGCAAAATCAGTCTTTCCAAAGAGCATCAGGAGTCTTGTTCCATAACCATGGTTCAGGGATTTGGGATCCAAGTGGGCTGGTCTCCTAGATGAGAGGATCAAGCTATCTGCCCTCATATCCCTAAGTCCCAGCAGGATTTGTTACTGCAAGGAAAGATTTTCTGTCCCTGTATTTTGTTTTTCTATGTGTGTGTGTGCATGTGGTGTGTGTGTGCATGTGATGTGTGTGTGTGTGTGTGTATGTGTGTGTATTTGTATGTACATGTGCACATGTGTGTATGTTATATATGATATCCATAAGGAATTCCTCTATATAATAATGAGTATTTTCCCACTTACAGAAATAGGTTTTAAATCTGAAGGATTTTTAGGTGCACACTAATAAACACCAGAGTTTTATTTTACATCTTTCTATACATCATGATTATAGTAACCTTATATACTAGTTGGAACTTAAGGGAGGGAGAAAGGCTTATTTTTGGTTATAACTCAATGATATACTGTCCCTTTTGGTGGAGAAAGCATGGTGGCTCCAGGAATAGGAGGTGGCTGGTCACATTACACCCATGCTCAGGAAGCAGAGAAAGAATATGAAGTGTTGGGCCCTGATGATAATATCTGATTATAGTCTACCTCCAGTGACCAGGAAGGCCCTATCTCCTAAAGGTTCCACAACCTTCCCAACCAGTGGCCTCACAGGGAAAAAAGAGTTTAAAGAGATGAATATTTAGGAGAAATTTCAGATTCAAAACAAAGAACCTTGTCTTGAAGGTTAGAACAAAGAGGTTCCTACGGTGTAAAGAAGAACACAGATACCTGAAGGATATAGAGTCTACTTAAAAGGGTTACAATAGCTACTGGATGAACCTGGGCCGGAGTCCCATATCAAGGACTCTTTGTTTGCTATGCTTATTGGTAGCAATAGATGGCTTTCAAGTGCATATGTATCTAGTAGAGTTAAAACAGGGTAAAGTTAAAACATGGTAGACTTAAAATAAGAATTCCAAATTGATACCTGAGAGACGGATACAGGCCTCTTTCTTAAATTTCATACTGTGTAAGTTTTCTTGTTCCATCTTGGAAAAATACTGAAAAACTATGACTTAGAAAACAAAATTGCCAGACTGGAACAACTCATTCAGGGCTCAAGAATGCTTGCTCCTCCTCCACTGATTCTCAGGAGCTGTGATAGGTGGATCAGTACAGCCTGTGAATCTAGCTACAAGAGATCTGGTAAACTCTTCTGGCTTCTCCAAACACTTTGAAGCATGTGGCATATGCATAGAAACACACACACACAAATAAAAATAAATCTTAAAAAAAATGAAAATCAAATTGTTAAGTATCCTTAACAATGTATGAATATATGATATTTATATCATAATATACATAACGTATTTTGAAATGTGTCTAAGGGCTGTGGAGCATTGCTGTCAATGTTCTTCTCACTATACTTCAGTAAAAGCCACCTCACATGGTCGGGAGTTTTTTGACTCAGTAGAATTTGTGGTTTCTCTTTGGTTCTGGAAGTTTTCCCAATGACTCTTCATTTTCTAAATCTGCCATGCAGCTTTTGGTACCTCTCCAATGCACCATTGTACTTTGTATGTTTTTCTAGTTCTTATGTCCACAGTTACATGGCGTAACCATTTTTCAAGTGTGCCTTTTTAATCCCCAAAACCTGGAGTGAGGGATGAGACCACAAACCTTTTTATATCTCTCAAGATCTACTAGTTACTTTGCATGATTTTTAATATAGAGAATAAAATTGATTTTCTGTTATGTTTGTTAGTCATCTGTAAGCATACTGTATCAAAGGTGAAGCATGTCACTTCAGGTGACATGAGATGATGCAGGAGAAATAATTATAACAGATCACATAAAAAATGAGACAGTGAAGATATTAAAATGAGATGATAATAGGCAAATTGTAGCTTTGATGACATATCCATCTGCATATTACTGAAGCAGACCCTAAGATCTTTGAACATGCCCAAGATTTGCACAATGCACACCAAGGAGCTCACGTAGATACTATTGTCAATCAAATTAATAGATGATATTTGTAGATGGGAAGAGAACATTCCTCCACTCCTGCTTCCCCACTGAGCCATTCGAACTCACCGTTTGTCTAAAGATCTGCCTTCTCACCCACAAGAATGTTCGAGAGAGAAAACTAGACAGTAGAGAGGCCAGATCCCACCCTCCAGGATGACAAAGCTGCAAGGGTAGTTGTCCTTCAGCTTTCAAAGGTCAAGAAGTCTAGCTGTTTTGAAGCTGAAGGAAAACAGCCTTTTATGATATCAGTAGGAATACCTGAAATATGAAACACTTTGAAAATATTTATTTTATTATATGTGCATGAGGACTTTACCTACATGTGTGTCTAAATACCAAGTGTACACAGTGCCCAGAGAGGACAGAAGAAGGTCTCCAGAAGTTCCTTCTCCTTCCAGAAGGGGGGACTGGAGGTGCGAGTATTTGTTCTGCTATGAAAGTGCTGGGAATTGAACCATCTGGGAGAGCACCGAGTGCTCTTAACCTCTGAACCATCTCTCCAAGCCCCTGGTAGCAAGTTTTGTAACTGTAAACAGACTTCCCATTCACAATCAGTGCAAAAGCAAGAGAACAGTCATAGGGCAGGATGTGAACTTGATATTTGTTATAAACACGAATGAGGAGTTGAAGCATGTTTAGTAGAGGAAATACTGTTTTCTTGATTCAGGTAAACCGATCCTTTTTAAAAAGCCACACAAGTAAGATTGAGAATGATGAACATTTTACCCAATCAATGAACACCAGTTAATTTTTAATTCTTATTGCCTTGTTTGTATACCTTTCTGATGTTGGCTCATTCTCTGAACACCAACAATTTGCTGTAGCACCAAGAGAAATGGGAATGTGTTCTTTCACATGCTCATGCACTCATTCCTCCATGACCCACTTGAGCTCTTAGAGCCATGTGGGGCCAATCATGAGGCTTTACATGGAGCATCTGCAGAATGTGGTGTGCTGGGGATTCTGCATGGACACTTCTGCATGAGGGACTAGCTGATAGTGGCTGTGCGTATGGGATCCTGTGTTTTTAGCAGATAAGAATTCAGAGGTAATGTTACCCAGGATGTTCAAAGATCACATCAGAGAGAATAATTTGACATAAGGATAAATAAATAATGCATTCACTCGTTAGCCTACAAATAAATGGTGATGCCCAAAACTGCACCTTTTGAGCAAAATTAGGGCTGCCATATAGGCAGAGCTGCTCTCTCTTTCTAACTTTAATAGTCCTGCGTTGGCATGGCACTCCTTTTTCATTAGAGCCTTTCAAGCAGAAAAGCTAATATCTGAATATATTATTTTACATATTTACTTCAAACTTTACAGGACTGGAGCTCAGCAAAGAGGTCCCCATGCATGGAATACTAACAGGGGTTTGCCAATGGGTGGACGGAAAGAAATGGCAGAAAGGTGGAGAGTGACAGAGTCTCCTGTACAAAGCTCAGACGCAAGCCACAGCAAAACCCAGCTGATAAAGCTAGGCAGAGGCAAAGTATCCCAAGGAAAAAAAATGAAACAATACAAAACAAACAAACAAACAATCTCAAACAGAACAAAACAAAAGCAAAAAGCCGAAACAAACAAACAAAGAACCAAAAACAAACACACACAATACAAACCAAGCAAACAGCACAAAGCTCTTTGAATAGGTATTTTTTTAATGTTTTAATCCAATAGTAAACACATAAATATTTATTTCTTTATATATAAGACTTCTAAAATACAAATATAGGTGGGTCTCTTTTGAAAGAGATCATATTTTTTACCAATAAAAATTGGCTAATGAATTCTCAGATACCCAGTGGTCTATCATTAATATAGTTCTGGATTTTTAGAAGGGGGATAATTCAAATACAGAGTTCATGGAATTTTGTTAAATTTTGTAATCCATTTTTAAAATTAACTTTATTTAAAACTAACCTAAGCCATTGAATTTTTGCATAGTTAAAGGATACCACGAGGAATTTCCACACATGAAAAAATTCATTTTTATTATTTTTGACAAAAAGATATGACCACAGTGTGTGTGATCCTTGTGAGCTGGCCCAACTGCTTTTCTATGCCTGTCCTCATGTTCCTTCAAGTAGATTAATGTAATTCTTGTGAATGTTGGGAATGTAAGGACTGGGAGTCTTATTTTAATTCTCTGTTATAGATTTAAAGTATGCTTTTCTTTCTTTTGAAAGTTTTTTTTATTTTCAATGTTTATGTTGGTGTGTGTGTCTCTGTGTGTATGTGTGTGTGTGTCTGTATATGTGTGTCTGTGTGTGTCTTTGTATATGTATACGTGTGTGTGTCTGTGTGTGTGTCCACTCTCATGCATGAGTACAAGTATCCACAGAGGCCAAAAGAGGGCTTTGGATCCCCCTGGAGCTAGCATTATCAGCAATTGTGAACCTTCTGCATGGGTGCTGAGAACTAGATCTGTTCTTCTGAAAGAGCAGCAAGTGCTCTTAGCTGCTGAACAATGTACCCCTCCAGTTCCTGGGTACGTTCTCCATGGTATACCAGACGCATTTTTACACTGTATTATACCATCTAGCTTGAGGTCATGATTATTTATTATTATTTGAACTTCTCTTTGTTGTTGCTTGTTCCTGCATCCCAGTCTGTGCTCAGATTCGCTATGTAGTTAAGGATAACCTTGAACTTCTGATCCTTCTTATCTTTGTTTTTAGTGCTGGAGATAGAACACTAGGCTTTGTACTTGCTAGGTAGCACTGTGTCTTGACTGGGCTACAACTTCAGACCTCACATTCCTCTTTTTACCTGGCCATCCAGCATCTAGTATATTATTAAACATGCATTATCTGCAAAGACAAACAGTACTCATTCAGAGACAGACAGGATTGGTTTATAACTGGATTGTATGCAACACTGTCTTCTGACACATGGAGTTTGCTTATAAAGGAAGTATATATTCCTGTGAACATGGTGGGAGCAAGAAGGTCACAGTATGAAACATAAAAGTCTAACACTGAGTGGGAAAATAGTCACATTGTGTGGTGGTTCAAATATGCTTGGCTCAGGGAGTAGCCCTATCTGGAGAAGTAGCCTTGTTGGAGGAAGTGTGTCACTGTGGCCATGGGCTTTAAGACCCTCTTCCTAGCTGCCCTGAAGCTAGTCTTCTGTTTGCCTTTGGAACAAAATGTAGAACTCTCAGCTCTGCCTGCACTCTGCCTGCCTGGATGCTGCCATGCTCCTGCCTTGATCATTATGGACTGAAACTCTGAGCCTGTAAGCTAGCCCCAATTAAAAGTTGTCCTTATAAGGACATGTCCTTGGTCATGGTGTCTGTTCACAGCAGTAAAACCTTAACTAAGACACATTGTTTGTAACTCGTGCCTCTGAAACTCTACCACCCCATTGTAGTCTTAAGGTATGATTAAACTTCAGGCATAACTATAAAATTTCATGAGAGGAAATTAGGTCAAATACAGAGAAGGGTTAAATGTGACAGCAGAGAATGCCTGACTGCCCAGAGCTGAGGTGCCTTGCCATGAACTGGACAAAGGACAGGGACGCTGACAGTTAAGCCTAGAGTCTGACATAGAAGCAGAGACTGTGACTTGACACGGGCACAGATCCAAGATTCAGGAGTTGTGCTAGGACGCAGGTAACGGTTTGTAGCTATGTGAATCTTCAGCAGAAACAGGAAGACAGTTTCTGTGAAGAAGTTGAACGAGATAAAATATATGATCAGAGGAAAGAAACACAGCATGCAGTGGGCACACCTGTAAGCATATTAAGTGTGTGTATACTTGTGGTTTCTATCCAGAGTGCTCTTAAGAGTGCGGGGGTGGGGGTGAGGGGGTAGGGTGAGGAATAAACTCTCTACAATACCTCTACAGAGCCACATGGCTCTTTCTTTCCTTTAGGCTCCTATTCAGTCGTGAGTCCCAGGACATGATTGTTTAACATATACCAACCCGCTTTTCTCTCTCTACATCTCATCAAGCTCACCCTGCGTGTCTACAAAGCATTTGCTGAAAGCAACTCCACTCATTTACTTATTTATTTATGATCTCTCTCTCTTTCAAGAGTACTGTAAGGTCCAGGAAAGTGAGGCTTGCCTTGATTTGTGGTCAGTTCTCTTTCAAGAACTTAAAACAGTGCTTGGGAGCTTAGTAATCAAATGAATAGAGAACGAAAAAAAAAAATGAATAAACAGAGGTACCGACCCTGGGAGAAATGGCCCGAAGGCTGTGCAGCACAGGCATTTAAAATTTTTCTTTACCTGTGTGTATGTATACACACACACACACACACACACACACACACACACACACACACATATATATATATATATATATATATATATATATATATATATATATATATATACATATGTATATATATATATGTGGGTATGTTCCTTCCTTACCCTCCACATTATACATTGAAATGGAGTTTCTTTCTTAACCTACAGCCAGCAGATTTGCCTGGTCTAGTGAACCCGACTTCTCCTGAGAGTCTGTCTGCCTCTGTTTCCTGTGCTGTACTGCTAGGATTACAGGCTGGCTGCCATGTCTGCTCTGCTTTCATGTGGTGCTGTGGGTCCTAAATCTGGTTCTCAAGCTTGAACAGCCAGTGTTTTAACCACGGAGCCATCTTCCAATCCAAGGCCTCTCAACTGACAAACAAAACCAACCAACCAAACAAAACCACAAAACTAAAACTAAAACTTTGTTTCCTGGATAAATGGGTTCTCCGCATTGGCTTCAATATGTCATCTATAACATTGTGCTCAGTAAGGAGGGGTTCTAATACTGTATTTCTCCAGGGAAGGAAGCAGACTAGCACATCTCTCTTGAGTTTTCTCTGGTTTAACATTCAGCAATTTTATGCTTTTAAGGTTTTACGATCTAAATGCTCCATTTTTCTCCCACAGTGAAACTTTCATTTTTAAACAAGTGGTTATCTCAACTTTACATAAAATCTAGAGAAGACCTCTCTCTCTCTCTCTCTCTCCTCTCTCTCTCTCTCTCTCTCTCTCTCTCTCTCTCCACACACACACACACACACAGATATACACACACATACACACACACACAAACACAGAGAGAGAGAGAGAGAAAATAGTGATTGACTTCATTAATCTTCTAGTTATATTTTATCATTGTTTTTTTTTTTTTAATGGATAAAGAGGCTTCCACAATGAGTGAGCCAGAGAGATAGCCAGATTTACTGATGTATTCTTTTCTATACTTGTTATTTAAAAGAATTGATCAAATACAGTAAATAATTCTTTGACTGTCCAGAGTGAACTCCTGCTGTTAACAGGGGCACAGCCATTTCAGACAACCCAATACCTTGGTCCCATGGGAAAGGCAAAGCCTGGGTGACCTCAGAGGGAGGCCAAAGCTATGCTAATGCTCAGTATGTGAAGAAAATCTCTGCCATAGCTTTCTCTCCCCGGATATTTATGGTCTGAAAACAGATCCCCTATAGAGACTGATCTTCTGAGATGAGCCAACCTTGCCTCTCTGTCCAGATTCCTTTTTATCTGTATGCAGTAGGCACCTCATTTTTGTCAACTGTGTGCAATAGCCCTGCCTCCCTGTCCAACTGTATGTAATAAACATACTGAGGTTCTGGGTGCTGTAGCTTCTCCATCAGAGTCCAAACCACCTGGCCCTACCTTGTTTGAATGTGTGTCTTTCTGTCGTTTCTTTAACTGCATTTCTTTATTCCCTTGCTACTCTGAGCTGTGCAGGGACTCAGCAACTGTTATTTAGAAAAAGTTTTGTGCATGAATCAATATGATATTTAGCTTAGTAAGTATTGAAAATCATTTCACTGTTGTCACTAATTGCTTTGATATTCTGCAAAAGTACAAAGTGTCAGCTATTTATTAATAAATCTGTTTTTCTAGCAGGGGGTGCATCTTATTGCTTATCATGTACCAGAAGATTTTTTTTTTAAAAAAAATACTAGATCCCTGAATAGATTGTGTAATGAAAGACTCTGTCAGTGTGTGGCATATCTGTTGATTAAAAAGCAGGTAACAGAATGTGCCAGAAGGACAACATGCACACAATTCTTCCAAAGCCCTCATTGCCAGTGATCACTCTTACATGGATTAAAAGCTGTCAGATATAATTATTTACCAGGCTCTTGTAAAACGGAGAAATTTAAAATTAAGAAGAAATGTCTGATAGCTTGTCACAGAAAAGTCACTGGACCAGGCTTGCATAGAATTTGTGAGATTAACTAGATGAAACACATTCGTGGATTTTACTGGAATGACTAAATTGTGATGGCAGAGTAACATAAACTTAGCATCTCTTTTATAAAGAAGTTAAGTGTCTGAGAAAACAGAACTCTGGCCTCCACTTTTGTTCTGGCTTTTCTATGGACACAGGCTACCCCTGCAAGCCATTCTAGAAAATCATTATTGATTCTCCAAAGAACAATAGTAGCTTTTACTCTATCCGTGCCATCTTATTTCCAAATCTGGTATGGTATATTCATATCTTGATATATAATTTGGGCACCACTGAGAAAAACATAGCCATCATCTCCCCCAAGTACAACAGTTTATCCTAGTTCCTGAAATAATTACCATCTTCCCTGCAAATCCTAGTGTCAAAATCCTCCATGCAGTGCTGTTACCCTTGGTCTTACTGCTGTGGCTGTTCTTGGTTGTCAGCTTGACTACATCCGGAATTAACTAAAACCCAAATGAGTACAACTGTGAGAAATTTTCTCTTAATTAAATTATTTGAATTGGAAAACCCAGTTCTAATCCACATCATTGATGTGAGGAGATAAATCTTTCATCCAGAACTTTTGAGGTGAAAGGATCCACTTTTACCCTGGACCATGCCTTCTACTGCCAGACTGAATAAAAGGCATGGAAGAAATCAGCTGTTTTATATGTTTGCCTGCTTACTGTTGTTCTCACTCGCAAGCCCATGCCATTACTACCATTGAAGCCTACTTTGGGATTCAAGCATATGGTGAAGGCCAACTGAGACATTCAGCCTTGTGGACTAAGTAACTATTGGACTTTCCATTGATAGATAGCTATTGTTAGAGTAGCTGGACCACAATGGAAAGCCATTCTATTAAATCCCCTTTCTATATGTATTCATTCTATAAGTTCTGTTCTCTAGAGAACCCCAACCAATATATTTATTTAGGGATGTGTTTAAAGATCTGCCCAATTAATGACAAATAGGAGGTAGCTCTTAGGGACTGTGCCCTCTTCAGAGGCCCTTAACACATTTGTTGAGCCTCCAGTGAGTCCAAACAGATAACAATACAATCACCTCTAAAAAATCAAAATAAAAAAAAAAGGTACTCTAGACATAAGTCTTGAATGCTGAATTTTATAGACCAAGGAAGGGAGAGGGATACAAAGTAACTTCCCTTCTTAATAAGTTGCACTGCTATCAAACTAACAACAAATGGTGAGCCAATTAACAAACCTGGAGTTTCTAAAAAGACCATTGATACAGTAGGCTTAAGGAAAATGCTATATAAAGTTACGCAGCTAAAGGGTCTTCAGGGTAAGAGATCTATAAGAATCAAGAAGTTATTAGGTAATCTAGGCAGTTGTCAATATTGCAAAGAAGGAAAGTAGATTTCATTGTGCCTTCTATTTCTCCCACACTCACAATTGTTCTCATCCCAGCCTGTTTCATTTATTTTTCTTTTCCATAGAAACTTGCATTCATGTAATCTTATAGAATGTATGAATATTCCTATACATTTCCTCACTAGATCTTCTGGACACCATTTATAGTATCACAGTATGGTAAAGGTTGGGCAATCACTATGAAAATGTACTTGAATGATGATTTTCCCAGTTTCCATAGTACATGGATAATATTACTCTATATGCAATAGGAAAGAAGTTAATCTATTATACATCATGAATATTTTGGAGCATGAGATTTAATTATATAGCTAAGAAGAGATAAAATAGCCATTCAGAAAATATATTTCCTCTTTGTTCTGGACATAAAAATAGATTATATTTTTATTTCTGCTTAGAAGAGAGGTAAGACCAAGTAACTAAGTTCTATCCAGAAAACATGCAGAATTGATGGGTACCACTTCTTAATCTGCTTAGGCAAATCTTCACTCATTCTCCTGTATCTATTTCCACACTTACTGGTAGAGATGAGAGAGTTCTGAAAACATAACACATGGGCCAACAAAATGGAAAGATCATGAATCCTCAAAATAGTGTCAAAATCTGTGTCAAATATTATTGATTTGTAATGCAAGCATGAGTGCATGAAGCATATCAGAGTTGCTTCTTAATCTGATTGAACTGTCTTCATTAATATAGTAGATAGATACAGTAGTAGATAGAGGTTACTGTTTTCTGGGTTCACTGCTAAAGGAAATTTACTCAGTAAAAAAGCTCTGACCAAGGTAGAATGGTTAGAGAATGAATGATAAAATTCCACTTGACTTCATATTCATTCTTTCTAGATCCCCTGCTTGCTCTCACAATTGAGAATTGGCTCTGCCTCCAAAAGCAAGGATCAAGGCCAACACATAAGCTCTGATCCCTTTTACTGGCCAGTGGTTGTGTGAGTATAACTGGTTGAATATATATTGGCAATATATAGAACATACAAAGTCCTATGATTTTGATCTCTCTAAAAGCTGACTGAAGGGCTGAAGACACGCCTCAGTGGTTAAGAGAACATGCTGTTCTTATAGAGTAGACAAGTTTAAGTCCCAGTGGGCAGTTCACAGTCACCTGTAACTCCAGCTCCTGGTGTTCCAACATCCTCTTCTTGGCTCCTGCAATCACATGCACATATCCACATACAGATATGTGCAGAATTAATGCCGATGCATAGAATTTAAAAAGTAAGATAAATATTTTATTAACAGCTGGCTAAGTAATTGCCTCTTTAGTTATGGCTAACACATTAACCTAGTTCCCATTCTTTCTCATCCAATTCTACTAAGGACCCATTTTTGGTTTTATGTTTTATTTTTTTTAATTTTATTTATTTATTTTTGTTTTTTTGTTTTGTTTTGTTTTTATTCTTTTCTTACAACTCTTACTCAGAGAATGATCTACAGATCAGAAAATAAGTATCCACAGATAGCTATTAGAAATATAATTTGGCAAGCCCCATTCTAGAACAGAAATTTGTATTATGGCATGATTCTCCATGAGATTCTCATTCACATAAAGTTTTGAAGAATGTGGGGCAAGGATGTCAATATATGCTGAGATTTGATTTCCTGAACTAGTGTACCTTAAGCAATTGTGTTTCTTTTCACCTTAATCCTCTTCATCTCTGTATGTATCTATGTATTGCATCAATTGACCACAGTTTTCTAACTGACATATACTGATTTCATAAAGATCTACTTGAATTCATATGTAGCAGGACTCATATTTAATATATCAAATGATCTGGCTATCCAAGACTGAGAATCCACAACTACAAACAGGTGTCGAGACTTTTAATATATCTAGACACTTTAAGTGAAGTATCCAGGTTCTACAGAGAAATTAATTCCTCAGTTTATAAAGAGTTATATATAAAGTTTATATACTGAATAGGAATCGCTGGGAAATGAGGCCTCAAATAGTCAAGCTATGCCACATACAGCAAAGTAAAACTGGTAGCATAGGTAATTATCCTTAGAGGAGCTATTTTGTTAGTTGGTTATCGTTTTATTGGTTAATTGGTTATCCATTTCAAGCAATTTGGGATCTGGTTAATTAATATTCAGTAATCCTGTTCTACTATGAAACATATTTTCTTCTTTTACTATTGCAACAAAGAAAAGTAGTAATACCAACACTTTAATCATGAGATTATGCCACTAGCCTCATATAAAATGCCTCAAGTAAATGAGTAATGAGTCATAGCATCCATTCTCAACCTCTGTTTCTTCATCTGGCCCCAAGAAATAACCAGTAGCAGAAGTTCAGAGGTAGCAGTGTAAGGGAACTCCACCAGCTCTGGTCTTTGAGCTTGGTGATCCATACATTTTTATAGGTCCATTTTATAGTCTCTGGAGCTGAAAATCAAATACTTAAAATAACCCATGCACCTATTGATAGTTATCTTTAAAGTGTATAGTTTTGTTGTCTAACAGCTAACAGTAAGAAGTTTCTAGTGGTATTATAGAGGCTGGTAATTGGAATGGATAGCAAGTTTTAAAGACTTGCCCTATCCTTCATTGTTCTTTGAGCTTGAAGAAGTTGCATAATCGATATGTGTCTGTATCTATCTGTCTGTCTGTCTGTCTGTCTGCCTGCATGTCTTTTTGTCTTCCACCCATCCACCCATCCATCCACCCATCCATCCACCCATCCATCCATACATCCATCCATACATCCATCCTTCCATCAATGTTTCCTTGCCTAAATTTGTCCAGTTTTTATGAGGTTAAATAATACAGGGAAAGTGCCCAGGACAATACAGACAGCAATACATGGTCACCAGGAGTCAGCCCCTGTCTTTTATACTTAATACAATATCATCATCTTCAGTAGGCAAGGGCACAAAGGAGTCAAGGTAAATCTGTCCTAACTTCTCTATTCTTTGACTCAAAAACATATCTTGCAGGAGTTGGCAGCTACTCCTTTAGATGACAATTGTACCCTACTGGGGTGTTCTGTGAGCTAAAAGGACATACAGGGTCATTAGATATAGAAAGGGAAGTAGTCATTGATCAACTAGTGTTGTGAATATATTCTTACTGATAAACCACCTCTTTTAAGGCTTTCAGACTGAATTACCTCTTGGTCAAAGTTATGCAAGGTCACAGCATTCCTGAGTTGTCTAATACACAAAAAGAAATGTCTCCAAGTGGCTCTCTCAGCCCCCAATATTGGGAGTTCTGCACTACCCTCCCCCACTGCCCCAGTGATCAGCATTGTTGTGATAAGGAACGATGGCTCAGTTGTCAACTATCATGACTCAAATACTATTTACGACTTACAGTGTCTTGTGCAGGGTCTGATATCCCATCTCCTATTTTCCTCTCCTGTTGTCCAATCATTTGTTAATGATACCAAAGTGTAACACACTTACAGGGTGTTGTGTCCCCTTCAAATCTTTTCAGAACTGATTTAATACTATTTTACGGGCCTGTGCAACTCATCTGAACCCTTAAATCATTTTCCTCTACCCAGCTTAAAGCCTTTCAATTCTACACCTTCACTGATAAGGCTTAACATTATACAGCTTAAGTCGTTCTTGCTCTTAGCCATGTATGGGCAGAAATCACTGTCATACAAGTTGCCAGTATTTATCAAAAGATTTTTTAAAAAAAAAATCACAGAGTACTAAAACAACCAGAATTTACCATTCCATTTTCATATTTAGAAAGAGTCTTTGAACAGGAAATAGTAATTATAGGCAAGTTAGCTGTGACTGACTTCCAGTATATTTTCAGTGGTATTATTTTCAGAATAACCCAAACTACACAAGGATTATAATCCTGCTCTTAAAATCCAAACATTGAAAAACAAACAAGTCTTTTATATTATTCATTGCTTCCAAAACAAACTCAAATGTTTTGCATTTCCCTGAAAGTTGTCACCTTTCCAGTTTATTCCATTTCCACAAAGCCAATACTTTTCATTTCCCAATAGCTGTCTTTCCAGTTTGGGTTTTTAAGCATGTCAGTCATAATTCATTTCTCATCTTTTCTCAATACTCTAACTACTGCTGTATGATTATTGTGGCTTCACCTATATCCTCATTCTCTGAGAGTGATTTTATGTCATGTTGCTTATCAGAGCTTTTACCGGCCCTAGTGTAAGACTCTTCATATAGCCAATACTTGTTCGGTATTTTCCTTGGCAGGACTGTGTGCATAGCAAAAAGTAGCTTCAAATATACACTAGAAGTGTGTCTCCCCTTGTCTTTGGGTGTGAATAGCAGTTTGAAATACCCTTGCACTCTCCTGTGCTTGAACATTTGTTCCCAGGGCACAGTATTTGCAGGTTTTGGCACCTTTAAAAGGGTGGAGCCTCACTGGAAGAAGTGAGTCACTGAGTGTAGACCTTGAAATTTTGTAGCCTAGCCCTATTTTCTGTCTGCTTCTGGCTTTTTGACATCATGTGACCTACCTTCAAGCTGCTGCTAACACACCTTTCTTAAACATGATAGACTTGTATCTCCTTGGGATTAGAAGACAAAGTAAGCTTCACTTAAGTTGCTTTTTGCAGAGTACTGGGGTTTCAGCAACAAGAAATGTAATTAATACAGTATGATAGGCAAACTTCTAGATGGTATTATATTCCGGACATTCATATTTATCTATGATTCACATTCTAGTCAGTGTGGTTTAGAAAGGCAACTATAGGCAAATGATCATGTGACTACATTACATGACATTACAGTATTCCTGTAAAGAGGGGGCTCTTCTGATAACATTAAGAAGCAGAATGCCATGTTAGAAACAACATGGTAATGAACTCTAAATGATTCCTAGAAACTTCAGGTAGCTTCCTACAAACTTACTAGAGGCAATAAGAACTCTTTGTCCAACAAACTCAGTGAATTGAATTTCCCAACACCTGAATGTATAGATGTGAAAACAAATCCTTTCTAGGAGTATCAGATAGTACTAACAATCCAACAGGTATCTTGATGGGAGCCATGTGGGACACCTACAGAAGGACAGAGATCAAGTATGCTTAAAACTTTGCCTCAAACTGTGAGAAAATAAACTTGGGTTCATTTTAGCTTCTGAATTTGTAAACCGATTGTTAAACAGTGAGAGAAAAGTGATGCAGTAATTAATTCATGGGATATTGGTCTCCATATATTTGTAAACATATCAGTCCTACTTTACTGATGAGTATTTTTTAAGTATTAATACAGGAAGATGAGTCATAATAGTATTTTAAAATGCACAAACACTGGGTAAACATTCTATTTTAAGGGAAACTATACAGATAAATCCAGTTTTATTCATCTTGATGACACTGTGAAGGAAATATTACTATCTGAATTTTTGTAACTATGGAAACCACTATACCTATTTTACAGATAAAGAATCTGAACATCATGTCAGGAAGTTAAGTAGGAAAGCAATCCAGGTTATATGGAGCAATGTTGTAAATGCACAAACAATGTATTAAAAACTCTCTGTGTGTGTTCTGCTGACTGCTAGTCCAAGGAAGCTTACAAATAGCATGGATGGCCCACACCTACATATGTTTCTTTGTAGAAGTCAACTGGACTCATTCATCCTTTTAAAAATAGTAGTAGTGTGACATTTTAACATGATGTAGGGAATCAAACCCAGAGCCTCTCCCGAGCTAGGCAAGCACTCACCTGCAGAGTTATTCAATCAGTCCTACATTACTTAGGTTTAGTGAAGTAAGCTCATTTTATCAAAACACTGCCGTAAGTGCTGTCTCTCTTGATAAGTTGTTTCAGTAACAGACATCCAGTGCTTCCTATTTTCTGAGCCATCTTCTAAGCATGTAACATATGTAATCTCAATTAACAGGAAATGGTGGGGCTAGAGAAATGGCTCTATGGTTCAGAGTACAGGTTGTTCTTCTGGTGGCCCCTCTGGCCTCTGTGGGCATCAGGCATGCACATGATACACAGATTTAGATACAGGCAAAGAATTTATATGCAAAAGATATTTTTTAAAAAATTAAAAATAAAGAGATGAGATTTTTTTTTGAGACATTGTTTCATATACTTCAGGCTGGCCTCCAACTCACTAAGTAGCCAAGTATGGCTTTAAGCTTTTTATCCTTTTATTTATACCCCTGGAGTGCTGGATTATCAGGTATGTTCACCATGCCCTGTTTGTAAGATGCTGGAGATCAGACCTAGGGCTTTATGAGTGCTAGGCAATGCTTTACCAACTGAACTACATTCCAGCTCTAAGACTCTTTTCTTTAAAGATTTATTTTATTACCTGTGTGCTCAAGTGAGTTCAGACACCTGCAGCAGCCAGGAGTTATCAGATTTTTTGGAGCCAGAGTTAAAGGATGTGCTGAGCTGCCTGACATGAATGCTGGAATCTGAACTCAGGTCCTCTGAGAAAGCAGTACATACTGTTAACTGCAGAGCCATCTCTCCATCCCCTCTAGCTCCATTAACTTTAATTGCCAGGTTTTTATAATAAAAGTTGAGATTTTTAAAACAACCCAGGAAACTTAATTTTTGTTAACTATGATTAAAGCTAGTAACATCATTTCTGAACATTGAAAATCATGGAATGGTTTGTACAGAGATCATCTGTGTCCTCCACGGTGTGCCTGGTCTATGATGAATGAGAGGGTCTTAATGGACCTTAGTCTTTCACTCTCTTCTGGGGTGACACCAGCATCTTTTGTGCCATTCTATCAGCAAGTGGAGATACACGAAAACAAACCAGGCCTAGTTTTGTTGCCCTCTGTATCTCCTTTACTTATTGGCTGATTTGAAGGTACAATAATTTATTCCTCCCTTTTGAGCAAAAAGAAACTTATGATGGCAGGTATTAGGCAAGGCTCAGATGAACAGACACATACATGAAGTGACTCCTACATCCTGGAGTATAGTTCTGATCTGCATGAGGAAGGAGTGGGTATCTCTATTTTAATATCAGGTCTAAATTGTACTCTTCTATCCATCACTGTCAACATAGTTGATACTTGATACCCATGTGTCTGTGTATACATACAGTTCTTAATCACTTGGGCTATACAGGAAAGACCGATTACTGATTGGTCCCCAGAATTGCCAATACTGCCTTTCAACTCTTCAGGACCCTGTGTTTTCCTCTTTGGGGTGGGGGTGGCTTTATCCGACATTATTTTTTAAAACATATGAAAGCGAGTTACAGATTTGTATCACTCTATATCTTAAACCCTATTCTAGACCAACTGCCTCCAGCTTCCAGTTTATAAAGCATTCCTAGTTGAATGCTCAATTATATCTTGAAATTAACCATTTGATCTTAAGCTGTGAACATCATTAGAAAGCCTGTCAAGCCTTGTAGCCCCCAGCCTGTTCCTGAGAGACTCCGGATGGGTGTCAGAATTTTTACTTTTAACCAGTGCCCAGTGTGATTTTATGATAAAATTATGTGATTCTTATACAATAAACTGTCTGGTTTGAGCAGCTGAGAATACGTGAGGGTACTCCTTGGCAGTCACTCCTCACTCCTGTCCCCTCCAATGATTCAGTATGTGCCACAGAAGCACACTAGAACTCTTGCCTGCAGCTATCTCTGATGTCAGGGAGACTTACACTCTAAAGCAAATGTGTCTGTGTGTGTCCCGTGGCGCATGCACGCTTGAGTACATATGTGTGTGCATATGTGCGTGTAAGGACGTTTGCATGTGTATGCATACATGTGCATATCTTAATTAAACATATTCTTGGCTATTTTTTAAAATGTATTATGTGGTAACCAAAAAGCTGTCTAGTTGGCCTTAAGATCCATGTAAAAGGAGGGAAATCATAGCTAAATCTATTTACCTAGCCACCATCTGTGGCTAGGAAGGGCATGGATTTGAGATAAGAATGTACTACTCCACTCCCTTAAATCAGTAAAATTACAGACTACTTCTAAATACTAATTCTTGTACCCCTCACGAGTATAGCTCTCACCCCCTTGAAGAGGCTTTTTTAATATGGTATATATAAATCATTACAGAGTGTCAAAAATGATAAAAGTGCAGAGAAAAATTGGCCATAATGTGAACAGCCCTACTTGATGTAGATATAATGTATAATGTATCTACACAGAAGGCTCAGGGGACATCATAGAAGAGGGGTGGAAGGTCTGTAAGAGCCAAGGACCAAGATGTCTGAGAGAAGATTTTATCTTCTGAATATAACAGGGAAGCTATACCCAAATCTCAACAACATGGTTGCCTAAACAAGACCTAAAAGGACAACACCAGTTGACATGCCAGCATGGACGAGGGAAGCCTCACAGGGCCCTATCCTGAGATGAAGAGTATAAGTTGACAGAGGATGAATTAACCTTCCCAGAGTTAAGTTCCTCATTGGTTATCCAAAACTAAGCAGTCAACAGTAAATGGATTCACTGTGTTGTGTTTACATAATTACTAATATATAGCAATAATAAATAGAGCCCTAAGTATGAGAAGGGTGATTGGTGGGGTAAGGGGACAATTAAGAAAGGGAGCAATGAGAATTAATTTAAAAACTACTTATCAGTAGTTTTATTTCATTACGGTACATGGTATGTGATGATGTGATGATATTCTGTGGTATGTGTGTACAGGTTTATGTGTATTACACATGTGCAGGAGGGAATATGCACACTTATGTATATTGGTGTAGAGGATAGAGGTTGATATGTGTTGCATTCCTCAGTTGCTTTCCATTTAAGTTTTGAAACAGGATCTCTCACTGAATTTGGAGAGTCTCTATTCAGCTAGGCTGGCTACCCAACTAGCTATTTGTCTGTCTTTATTTCCCCAGAAGTAAAGTTGTAAACTCACATCATTGTGCCTAACTCTTACATCAGATTTGAGATCCAGCCTCAGGTGTTTATGCTAGTGTAGTGAGCACTTCATTAATTGGGTCATCTCCTAGTCTTTATATTCTGGTTTTGCTGTGTTTTTTTTTCTCATTTATAGCCACTATTTCTCATAAGTAAAACTTTACTTCATCAATTTCTTATTTGCCTTAAGGTACATTCCATTTGGAAAAAGAATTTTTTTTCTTTTTGTTTCCCAATTCTCATTTTCCTGAATATCTTTTAAAGATGACCTATAAGTCTTTAAAAATAAATACCATGATGGATTTTTCATAGATTTAAACATGTATGAAATGCTTCCATTAATTTCTATTATTATCCTCAGGGTGCTTACATTTTCTGATTTTATTTATCAGATATGTTGAGTCTCTTGGCTCATGTCTTAACTTTTGTCAAATGTGATATGTGCAGCGCCACCATCAGATAGCCTTTGGCCCAGTGGTTAATCTGGCCTCTGGAAAACTGGAAGAAGAATTTATTTACATGTAAATTATACTCTATGTATTATGGTTATGGTAATGTTTTGTAGATAGTTGGATATATGACTGTGGACTTTGAAAAGTCGGGGTTTAGCACCAAAGGTCCAGGAGTCACTTTCTCTTGAGAAGTGTTTAAAGAGATCACAATATCACAACCAATGTGGTTGCCTGGGGAGCAACTTAACAATCCCATTTTATATAGACCTGTCCAGGACAGACAGAGAAAATGAAACAAGGGGAAAGGCAGGATCACATGAAAGTACATTAAGCAACATTACTGGATGATTTAAGAAAGCAATAGTTGAAAGAAGGAGGTTTTTAGAGGCGAGACACTAAACATCAGATTACAGAGTCTCGTGAATTTATTTTTAAGAGGCTACTGGTGCCTTTCATCAGATGAATAGGAGAGCTTAAATTGTTCAGGCAAACTGCCCCCAAATCATAGTGGGTAAGAAAATCAAACCCTGGTAGTCAGATTTCAAATATTCTTATATCCTGGTCACTCAGGGTGATTGATCAACTGCAATGCAGTCCCTATGGCAAATTGTTACCCATATTGTCCTCAGAGGTTTAATCACTCTAAGGACATCATGGCTAGATGGAATTTAGAGCCTACTTGGAAGTCCCCATGTCTACAACGAGATGAAGTTTCACACCCCTGTACACACATGAAGTGTTAGCAAAGAAGCCAGTGTGTCTAGTCTCTGACATCCATAGCATTTGCTTTGAAGGGGAATTTCTTAGTCACAGCTGCCTTAGGACAAACTAGCAAGAAGTGAAGGAGGTATTTCATTTAGTTATTTATTGTCGTTTACAGCTGCTGATTCTCTTGCCAAGAACAATCAAACCCTTTTCTCAGTACCCATTGAAAAAAAAATCAACTTAATTAAGGGAGTATTTATTTTGAATTGTACTTGTAAGGGTATGGTTCACCATGATAGTGAAGCCCTGGCAACAGCACCCTGAGGCAGCTGTTTATATTGCTTTTGTCATTAAGAAGCAAGGGGCGTAGAATGTCAGTGATCAGCATACTCTCTTTATATTTAACCTGGAGCCCTAGCTCTGGGAATGGTGCACCCCTACTGGGAGTGGCCCTGCCCACTCTAATTGAATAATCCAGACTCTCCTTTATAGCTGTATCCAGTGGTCTGTCTCCTGTATGCTTCTAAATACTGTCGTATTGGGGAATTGACATTAACCATCATACAAGACATAATTGTAAAACATCTTGTAGTCAAATGGACCTGGTATAAATGGGAACTGGTGACACCAGCTTTGCCAAGGAGAAAGTTGGGTCCCAATTCTCTAGACTCTTCAGCTCTGATCTATTTATGACTATAGAGGTCAAGGATAGGAAGAAGAAAACAATACCATTTCTACAGCAGGCTTTTAACTGAAAAGCCACAGCAGTAGACAATTTGCAACAAATGACATGCCTGATTTTTCCAAAAAGGTAGAAACTCTCCTCTCTATTCAAAAAATGATGTTTTTTTTTTTTTTTAGAGATAATTTTTTCTCTCTCCAAATCCTGTCATTTTTCTATTCACTTGTTAGCTTATTTCATAAGCACTGCCTTTGCTCATGGTGTCTCTTTGCACAGAGACCACCTGTTCTTCCTACTCTGGAGAACTTCATCCTGGACAGTATCATTGTTTTTGTCCCCCCAGCTTAAACCGTTTTCATTGGATTTTTCCTGATGCTCAGCCCTGGCATATTCTATTGAAATTACCCACTTTCCCATTGAGTACAGACTCTGAGTGAAGATAAATATTTTGTATGTGGGTTTTATCCCATATACATAGGAGTTCAAATAGTAACTGTTAGTAACCAAGCAAAAGGTCCTAGTAGTAAAATTTCCCATTATCTGTGTCTGCCTCCTAAGGATATATGGGGAGATTCACATTCAGCCTATTCTGTGTATTTTTCTACCTAAAGCCATGATATAATTTTCAACTTCCTTCACAAATTCCCTTTACTTTTATGTTTTGGGATTTGTCTGCTTATGTACTTCTGAACAAGTAAAGCTTTAGTTCTAGTAAAAGTCCTGATTGAAAAGCATATTTCACCTTTCCTGGGAATTTGTTTAAGAACATATGTTTAGTTCTTTTCTGCTACTGTGATTAATTACTAACCCAAACCAACTTATGGATAAAAGTGTTTATTGAGATAACACTTCTGAGTGAGTAGAACACTAGAGCAGACTTTACATGTATGTCTTTTGACACTCAGTAAATATCTTCCCTGTGAGCCTATGTATGTGTTAGGGATGGAGATTATGCACAGGAATTCTGTAAGTCTCCTAAAGTATACAGGGAGATCACTCCCAACTTTTAAGGACCTGCCTTGCGCCCCCTCTCTCTGTGTGTGTGTGTGTCTGTGTGTGGTGTTTAGTAATTTTGTACTTTAAGTTATACTCTTTAAAAAATGCCAGGAAGGTGTCTTGTAATTATTTGTTGCTTGGGAAAATGTTTAGATTAGATCATATAGAAACTTAATGAACTCTCAAGAAGTATATGCTTCTTGTATTTATATCCTGATTAGTTGGCAGTGATTCTTAGCAAATTAATCAGGAAGCAGAGAACCCGTGTGCCTCATGTTTGCCTACAAGGCATATACAACCAGAGAAAATAGGCAAAGACTTTCTAATGAGGCCATTGAATTGTGTTAAATCTGTTTTCCAAAGAAGAAATAAAAGTAAATTCCCTTGTAAGTTTGGTTGATATCTGATACTTTTGAAATCATTTATGTACAATAAAGAAGAATCCTCTCATGGAGAGTTCATTGAAGTCTCTCTTGTGAAACCTCAGAGAACCAAGACCATGGACTAATGATGAGTGGGTTTTCTAGGGAAACTGGTCTTGCTCAGTGCGAGAGTTCAGATGTGCAGTTAGTGTCTGAAAAGCTTCCCAGATAGGAAGAGAGACATTCAGAGAAAAGTCATTGAGCCTTGAATAATTTTACCACCACCAACAGAGACAAAAAATGGCCATCTATTTATATTTCTAAGAATTATTCTTTTTCATTGTGTTCATGAAATGTGGTTTCTTGAATGGCTAGATGAAATGTCATCCTTAAATATTTAATACTGTTGGGTTTCCAACTTGTAAAGAAGAAAAAAAATGAAGAAAAAGAGAATGCTTTCTGTGGAAATTCTTTGAATTTTTGATGCCTGCTTCCTTTCTGAAGACAGTAAGTGGTTCTTAGCAAATTAATCAGGCTGTTACACACTATACTTTCTGATTAGCCTTTGTCACTCCTATCACCTGGGATTCTTTTCATGAGTGTGTGGGGTCCCTCTTATGAATTGTGTGTGTGTGTGTGTGTGTGTGTGTGGTGTGTGTGTAGTAGGTATTGGTTGTTGGCATATCTTTATTTCTCTCTCTAGCACTACCCTGTGGGTGTTTCCACTTTTGCAAAGAGCAGAGTTTAGAAACACTTGATCTCATCATAGGTTACTATGTATGCCTTTATTAGAATGTCAGAATAATTGCTCAGGATGTTATTTTTTTCTGTTTATTTCTTCTTCTCTCATATATTACATTCTTCCACTCCTCCCCTTTTGCCCAGATTCACCCTCCACTTCTCCTCCCCTCAGAAAATAGCAGGTCTTCAGGGACAGCACCCAATAGGCATAACAAGCTATAATAAGACCAAGTACATATTTACATATCAAGGCTAGACAAATAACCCAGTAGGAGGAGAAGGGTCCCAAAGGCAGACAAAAGAGTCAGAGACAGTCCCTGCTTACATTGTTAGGTGTACCACAAGAACACTGAGCTACACAACCATAATATATATGCACAGAACCTCTCTGATCTCTGTGACTTGGAAAGATATTAAGATCATAAATCTTAAAATCAGAAGTCAGATCAGGTTACTCTCCAGTCTGTTGCATGATGAAACATAAATGCTAAGAATGTCATGTGGACGTGGTTTTCTATAAACTGGGAGCAGTATATTATTATACTCTTAAACTTCATCCATCAGTCTAATGTAAGTCTCAAACTTAATGTATTTGGAGCTTGAAGTATACCATATTGGTGACCAGGGTTCCTTTTCTTTGCACTCCCAAATCACTAGGAGATATTTCAGGCTCAGGAATAGTTGGTCTCAAAATTCTCTCATCAATTGTTGGGTGATTTGGTACATCAGTCACAACATCTCTTCAAAGCTGTTCCTACTTATTGTCTTGTAAATGAAAGACTATCCCTTTTTGCTGATGTAGTAGCAATGGCTGCTAAACCCTAGACGGACACTGGATGGATTTCAATTCATAGTCTATGTCCTATGTTTAGACAAGTCACACCCATATATCATGGCCTGCATTGCCTTTCTAAACAACTCACCCATCAGACCACACCTGACTACTGCAGGTTCTGAAAGATGTTATGTTATGACACTGACTGAGTTACTTAAAGTTTAGGGGATATGGGCTCCTTATTTGTAAAATTCAACAGGACTCAACAGGATATTTTCTAAAGTCTATCCCAACTCCAAAATTCTATTTTATATGATCAAGTGAAATGAAATCTAAATCCAAGAGGCTATGTTATCAAGTGTCTTAGTTAGGGTTTTACTGCTGTGAACAGACACCATGACCAAGGCAACTCTCTTATAAGGACAACATTTAACTGTGGCTGGTTTACAGGTTCAGAGGTTCAGTCTATTATCATTAAGGCAGAAACATGGTGGTATCCAGACAGGTGTAGTGCAGGAGGAGCTGAGAGTTCTACATCTTCATCTGAAGGTTGCTAGCAGAATACTGGTTTCCAGGGAGATAGGGTGTCTTAAATCCCACACCCACAGTGACACACCTACTCCAACAGTGTCCCTCTCTGGGCCAAGCATATACAAACCATCACATCAGGAAAGATGATTATACAATAGAGGTAGATTGTAAGTTTTATATCAGTTTGTCCATAAAATTATTTATTATGACAGAATTCCAAATGCTACACTGTCCTCTGGGCTAAGAGAGTCAACAGGGAATTCTATAATACTATTCATTTTCTATAATATTTTTGACATTTGTATTTTTAACATTTGCTATTAAAGAGAAAGAGTAATTGGGAGAAGAAAGATAGAAGGAAAGAAACCGATACTGCTGAGTGACTCTAAGATGAAAAGATGTTTTGTTACTTGGTATATTTTTCTCTATAGTTAAATGGGTGCTGCATTTTACTGGACTATGCTCAGTACTGAACTGACTTTTCACTACTTTACTTTCACATTTGTGCCACATGTGTGGTCCATACTACCCCACGGCAACTTCCTTCTTCCTCCTGTCCTTTCATGGTTCCTATCTAAGACCTCAAGGCCAGGAACTGAAGTTCTGCCTACCCCTCTTCTGCCCAGCTACAGGCTGTCAGCACCTTTATTAACCCTAGGGATTCTTGTGTACAAGATTTATACTACACAAAGCTGGTGTACATGGGAATTTGCTGTTCTTGGGGCAACAGGATCTTGGGATACAGATAGCGTTTGAATATATAGAAGCACCAGACTAACTCCTACAGATGTGTCTTATATACTTTAAAGTTCCATCTCAGTTCCATCTATGAATTCTGACAGTTCAACCAGGTTTCCAGCACAAAGAAAAGACGGCTGTGTGGGTACTTTTTCCGTGAATGGGAAACACAATTAAGGAAATCATGAAAGCAACTTGGTGAGTTGTAACCAAGTATTCTTTTGAGTTTTGTTTTATTGAAAAGGCTAGAATGGAAAGAGGAAAACAAGAGGGAAAAATATATGAGAGGGCAGCATAGGTAAAAACTGTATTACTTATAAAAGGCTTATTGTCTGATGGTGGTGTTTACTAGGTCACAGTGCTAAAGACATTTATATGATAAGTTATACCAAAAAGTTTGAAAACCAGTGTCCTGGTGGAAAATTAAAATATGATTATCAGAGGAGATAAGGGTGCTAATCTACCAAAAATGTATGAAAATTCCTTCTAGCCAGAAGGCTTACTTAGAGGACACTTGGCTGATATTCATTGAATAATATTTAGAACTTATATTTTGATTTATATGCCTCTTGTCATTGAACAGAGCTTAATCCCATCCTCTGGAGGGAGAAGGTTCATACCTCATGGGCTAGGATTTATGAAGGGATTACTGTGGTACTTGAGTTAAGTGTTAAAAGGGTTCCGGTTCTTAGTGCTCTGGGTGAGGCTGGTATGATAATAAATTCCAAAGCCAGGGCAGTAGAAATAGAAAGAAAAGCAGGAGTGGACAGGAGTGGGCAGGGATGGAAAAGGGTGAGCAGGAATGGGCAACGATGAACAGGAGTGGGCAGGATTGGACAGGAGTAGACATGAGGGGCCAGGAATAGGCAAGAATGTGCAGGGGTGAGCAGGAGTGAACAAGAGAAGAATGAGTTCAATACAGCCACCCCTTATACCATCTCTCTCCTAGTACCACTATTCTCTACCTTCTACTAACCCACTGGGAGCTAGAGCTGGGATGTATACCTGGCCTCACATACTTCATTGATTTTCACAAAAGATATCTGCAGAATGAAGACTGTGTTGGGAGCCCAGCTCAAAGGTCCTTACACCCCCAGACTCCTAGGAAAGCTACGAATGCTAATCTTATAGGTGCGACTCCTCAAAGGAGGCAACACATGTTCTTCCATCCAGAAGGCTTGGAAATGGAGGTGTGCAACAGCCTGGTGATCTGTGTTATTTGTTGGGCCAGGCAATATCAAGTCCTACAACCAGGACTGGAGGGAGGTGGCTAGTAATTTAAATGACCTTGACAGCCAGAGGCTCCCCCGAGTTTCCACAATCAGAACCAGACATGGCTAATAGTCTAAATGACCTCTACACTATCTAGAAGTCCAAAGCCAGGCAAGATCCTTCCCTAGGCCCTTAAGCTAATATAGTTACCCTATCTCTAGAACCCATCTTCTTGGAAGAAATGACTTCTACCCTGAGCTGGGTTTGGTTTAATTACATTTTCTTGTGCACTGGGGATTGTATTACAGCCAGGAAACTTTTTTTTTTCAAATTGTACTGTATTTTAATGTACACTAGCAGTGAATCATTTGGCATTAGACTCCTGAGTCTGATCCCAGTTGACAAAGTCAATCTGAATAGAATTTTCTTCTCTCCTCTTAGTAGTTTGCTTCCCTGTGTGGACATCTGCAGGATCCCCCTTAAGACTGATTCAAAAGCAGGATAAACTCCAGGATTGTAATGGATAGGAAAAATGAAGACAGGGAAGAACAAGGGAAAGAAGGAACAGAGGAGAGGGACAGAGCTTCCGATCAACTCAGATCACCAAAGCCCAAAACCAAAAAGCAAATCCTGAGAGCAGTCATCTTAACCACAAAGCTGGAATTTTAACATTACCTGAAGACCAAGCAAGTGATGCTCACCTAAATGGAACAGAAATAGTCTAATTTGAACAGATGCAAGTATTTATAAGGATTTTGGTAGGGAATCAGACAAGATAGCTTAGAGGGTTAATATCTCCCCAGTTCTAAAGCTTTAAAGCTTATTATAAATCTAAAAGGTCCCTATGTCTTTTATTTGGAAAAATAGGTTAAGGAATAGCTGCTGTCCTAATAATTTCCACCATTAATTAATATAGACAGCCTGTTAATAATAATTTTTACACACAACAGCATGGAATGCTGCTTTGGTGTATGGGAAATGTTCATATATATGAACTCAAGACCATTCATTCTCCCCCTTCTAATCTTTGTTTTGTGAAAATATTTCCACTTTATGAGAGTGCTGAGGAAATGGGACCATAGTCTAGGGTTTCCATTAGCGTCTCTCACAGAGACAATAGATGACACATGGTCTCTGAAGGCATCATCTGAGCCAGCATCCAGTGTGACCTGAAGCCAGGAAGCCTAGTTCTTCCCATTCCCATTGTAAAAATGAATTTGTTTAATATCAAGTTGAGAAATTCTCAACCACATCATCAGGAAACAGTGGAGGGATAGATGGTATGCTAGTTAGTTTTCCTCAACTTGCTACAAACTAGAGCTACTTAGGAAGGTGTACCCTCAGTGGAAGAATATCCTGTACCAGATTAGCTTATGGATATGCCTGGGACTAACAAGGAAATTGATTTCTTAGTTAGTGATTATTGTGAGAATGTTCCATACATTGTAGGCCAAACCAGCCCTGGGCAGAGGTCCTGGGTTTTATAAGAAAGCAGGATGAGCAAACCATTAAAGCAAGCTAGTAAACAGAATTCCTTCATGGTCTCTACTTCAGATACTGTCTCTTGGTTTCTATATGAGTGCTTGTCCTGACTTCCCTTATAAGGAATTATGCCAGGAAAGTGCAAGCCAAATGAATCTTTTCCTCTTCAAGATGCTTTTGGTCATGATACAGGAGGGCCCAGGCCACTGGGCAAATGCCATCTCTGGGCAGGTAGGTCTCTGATATATACGAGAGCAAGTTGTACAAGTCAATGAAAAAGCTAGTAAGTAGTATTCCTCCCTGGCCTCTGCTTCACTTCTTGCCTCCAAATTTCTCCTTGAATCTTTCCCTGGCTTCCCTTCATTATGCTATATGCTGTGAGATGAAATGAAGCCTTTTCTCCAATAAGTTGGTTTTAGTTTGTGTCTTTTACATCACCAGAGCAACCTAAGGAACTTCATTAAGAGTAAAACTAGGAGAAATAGGAGAGATAAGAGAGACAGAGAAAGACAGAGAGACAGAGATTGAGAGACACAGAGAGAGAGAGGGAAAGAGAGAGAGAGAGAGAGAGAGAGAGGAGAGAGAGAGAGAGAGAGAGAGAGAGAGAGGAGAGAGAAGAGAGAGAGAGAGAGAGAGGGAAAGAGAGAGGAGAGAGAGAGAGAGAACCAGTTGCCATGAGAGGAATGTTATAGAGTCAGGAATGAAGAACCTTCAGAGAAATTTAGTGTTTATAAGTTTTCAGGGACTAGGGAAATTTTACCCACATTCTTTACTATGGGATGGCATGTGACAAAGAGCATGGAGGAGTCATGTAGCATAAATTAAAAATTGTTCACCACAACCCCAAGGATAGCTTAACTCCCTGTGCTACACAAAGGAGAGCTGTGCATGCATGTGTGCCTGTGTGATGTGTATGTGCAGTGTATGTGATGTGTGTGTTGTGTGTGTGTGTGTGCATATGTGTGTGTGTGTTTGTGTGTGTGACGTGATGAATTCCGGCTATGGACCTGGTTTGTTTCTTAGAGTGATCACTGTCTTAAAGGGGCAGGCGTCTGGAGTAAGGCACACACTGAGGGTACTTCATATGATGTGGCTATCAAAAACTACTTCGGTGGAGATGATTCCACTGTACAGAATAGAGCCTTGGGGTGAACGGAGGTTAACTAACTATGGAAGATGACATGTACAACAATATATAGTGCTAGAATCCATTTGGTGGATTTCAAAGCTGATGGTTTAAGTATCTTGTTATAATTTGGTTTTGGATCCCAGAACAAGGGACTAAAGTGCATATTTTACATATCGAGGGGAGGCAGACCTTGCCTACAAGTTCTCCCAGCATCCACAGTCCCTACCTTGTGTATCCTAACCCTGAACTTTCCAGTCCAGGGCTGGGCTGCCCTTTCGTTAGATGTTCTTCCTTATACAATCCAGACATTTTGGTCTCCTTGCTCTCTCTTCTTCTTCTCTTCTCTCTGTACATGTGCTCTTTGTCTCTTTTTCTCCCCACTTCTCTTCCTATGGTGACTTCCCTGGTCTCAGTCCTTGGGGCCAAGGAAGTCAGCCAAGAGCAGCTTCCCAATAAACCTGCATTTAATATAATCTAATCTGGCTTGAATTGGCTCATTTCAATGGCAGAGAAATAACCTATCAGTTATCTCCCAGTAATGACCTTTACCAGATTGCTATAGAAACAAAATTTTATCCAAGTGTTGTTAATGGTTCATGGAAAGTGGTCTCATATACGGGAACATCAGTCCACTGCAAAAAAATTGCAATGAACATCTGTGGGTTTCCTTAGACTTGCACAAGAAGTTCGCTTCTGTGGTGGATCAGAAGTTTGGAGGGCTAAGCTTGCCTGAGCAAATCGTGGCATTCATTCTCTTAAGATAATTTTATTTTATTTTTAATTAAAGAGAGGCTATTTTATGAGGCTAGAAAATACTATCCTTTCCCAAGGCTGAAGGGATAATCACTTTCACCTTCAATTATGTATCTCCCTAAAGAACGAACAATATTTAATGAACTCCAGGTGCATACCTTATAAAAAAAAATCTTTCATTTTACCAACATGTGCCCTCTAAAAGTAATTTTCTTCAGTGTAAGGTGGGCTGCCAATTTTGTAGTGTTGCATTTGTGTGTGTGTGTGTATGTGTGTAGGGGTTGGGGGGAGGTGAGGGAAAAACTATTGTTTCTCTCGTTTAATTTTCAGCATTATAAAAGCTTATATCTCCATTTCCCCCCAAAAAACATCTGTTAAACTACAAAGCTGATTCAAACAAACAAAGGAACTTGAAAGAGAGACCAAATGCTCTGTCTCCAAGAAGACATATTTAGCCTGGCTCTAATTGACATTCATATGCATTCAAAAGCAATTAAAGCTGCACAAAAGCACCCCAGCGCAGGAGGCTGGAGCTCTCCTGTTCTGAAGCACTTCAGAGTTCAATTTCAGGCAGAGAAGGCCTGCAGAGTCTGCTCCTATTAGTTGTATCTGGAACTCAGTAAAGCAGTAAACAACCTTCTCTGGTGCTATTTTTTACCCCTTTGGGTACATCCCAGAGAAAAATTAAAGAAGAATTTTCTACCACCACAGATACCATTCTAAAATTGTCTTCTCTTCTAGAGGTTTTATAACATCCTCCTAAACCTTTTATGAGACTTATGACTCTCCAGAATTATTTGTTGACTGGTGTATATTGTTCACCTCCAAGTTATAGCACTGTTTCACAAAGGGTAGGGGTAGAAGCTACCCTTTACATGGTGTAATCTTAGTACCTTGCCCATCATTATGTGCAATGAGTAATTTTCATTGCATCCACACATAAGTGAGTGGATTTTCTGTTCCAGAATAATAGAAATTATGGTCCAGGCTTGCTGGAACCTTAAGTTAACAAGACACTTCAGTTTTCTGAATTTGCTTCTTGACAACAAAAGTTCTAGCTGTGGTCCACTGATTTGTGATTTTTAATTTCGGTGTACATTATACTCCCCGATTCAAGTTTAGCTGATAACAACTCTTCCCGCATTTGGACTATCTGGAGATGCAAACATAAATATTCTATAACCTTCGTGTTTAGGTTCAAAAGTCATTTTTAGGTTTTTTATCCTATGACTTGTAAACATAATGGAGGAGCTAAAAAGGCAACTTAGCTTAAGGATCACTGGATATTCTTCAAGGGAACTTAGGTTCAATTTCCAGTACCCACTAGAAACTCAGTCTTTTGTAACTCCAGTTCCAGGGTATCCAACACTGTCTTCAGGCCCCTGAGAGTACTAGGCACACACATGGTACACAGATATACATACAAACAAAAATTCATGCTTTACACATTTAAAAAAATGGTGGAAAGGAAGAAAGGAAGCTGAGACACATTGCCCCTCAGATGAGCATTATTAGGAAAGCAGCACAAACACAGGCAGTAATTCACAGCTATCATAGACAGTAGAATGTGAGTCCTGAAAAGAAACAACTTTCAATTTAGAGAAACAATGAGAATTCTTTGCTCTTAGAGGTTTGGGGATATGTAGGGGGACTCCACACTGTGTGACCTAGTCTACGACCTAAGGAACAGTAGGCAGGACTGTCTTAGGGGTGGCTATGAAGAGGCTTGATTTTCCGTTGTAAATGGACGTGGGTGGGTGGAGGAATTGTGGGTGGGCATGGGGAGGTAGGGATTGTGGAAAGGGAAGGAGAACACAAGACCACGGCTGGTTGTTTGTCTTACATCCTATGTCCAGAAAGAGGAGGCCGCAGGGGGAGAAGATAGCCTGATTTCTGATTTCCAGAAACTGGAGAATCTCTAGCTCAGCTAGTCTAAGAAACAAAAGTGAAAATCAAATTAGATACTGTCAGCCTAATTTCCCTTCCCAGTCCTCTTCTTATCTGATTGAGATGACTCATTTGGTTAAGGTTTATGACAAAAGCCTGAAAACTTAAATTCAAATTCCAGAACCTGTGTTTTAGAAGAAAACCAAAAAAATAGGTAGATAGATAGGTAGGTAGATGGATAGATAGATAGATAGATAGATAGATAGATAGATAGATAAAGCAATCAATCAAAATCAAACAAAAGCCAGGCTCTTGATCAAGAAGAGGAGAGAAAAGGGTAGCCATTAGTTTTCTAACTCATGTTTCAGGATAACCTTCTTGTAGATATTGACGTAAGAATGGAAAGGACAAGGTTACAGAAGCAGCCTAGAATCCTGGTGGGAGGTGATGTGTCTTTTGGAGGCAGAGTCTCAGGCATTCTAGAGAATAGTCATTCAGAGACTTGTGGCAGATAACACAAGTATCTGTTGGCCATCCAAAGCAATTTTGGTCCTTGGGATGGATTAAAGAGCAAGTTAAGATTCCGAATATTCATAATAAGAGGATTTGAATAAGGGAGAGCCCAGGTAATTTGGCTGTGTTATCAACTGAAGACAAAGGCCAGACTTCTGATATATCAATGCAGAAGAGCATCAGAATCAAGAAACCAAAACCATTGACCTGAAGATACATAAGGACAGGTACATAGCCATCACACTAAAACCCAACACAGAAGGTAGCTATACAAATTCTGTGACTTAAATATTCTTTCTCCACTATTGCTTCAGCAGTGGCAGTTATTTAAATTTTGTAGAGATTTGAACCAATATATGGAGAAGGGAGAGAATAAAATTTGAGAGTGATTTTAAAAATCTGAATGCATCTATGCTATAAACCTGAATTGACTGAGAAGTGCTTAAATGGGAAGAAATTTACCTGAATGCAGCTTGATATCAGTTTTCTACTATGAGACAGAAATGGGATCTTAATGACAGAAATTATATTTGACTATAGAAAAATAAGTTACCTTTTTGCATATATCAGTTTGTGATTGTAAATTTGAATCCATTTTATATTCCTAGCAATTTAATTTCTTTTATGATTTCAATTCCTGATTATTTCTTTTTGAAAAAAAAATGTACTGTCACTTATATGTATGTATCCTGTCTTTTTCTGAAGCATTCATCATTCAACCAGTACGGAGATAGTTGCTCAAACAACACACGAAAATCAAGAGGAGAAGAATTGCTTATTCACTGTAGTTACAGATATTCCTCACCTCTGTCCCCATTTCCTGCCATTGCTTAAACTGTTTCTCTCATCTGAAACAATTCTTCCTTCTACTGAATCAAATACTATTGATCAAGGCTTCACTCAGATCACACCAACTCAGTTCAGCTTTCCTGTTCTTCAAGGTCTTATTATATGCCCCTCCCCTAAATGCTTGAAGGATGAGCAGTCTATACTTAAAAGAACTGAAAGATAATGGCTGGTGAGTCCTCGTTATTCTCTTAATGATATTTTTCTTTTATTATTTAATTAGACTCTGAACTTCACAAAAAAATTCTTTATAAAACACTAATAGAAAGTTTTGGTTAATTGGATAAGAATCACTGATTCAGAATTAGAATGAAGAGGATTTATATCTTAAGGTTGTTCTAGGTAACTCCAACCTCTTAGCCAACTGCTTTCAAAAGATGCTAACCAAATAGACATATCATGACCCACAGTAGGTTCAAAGATGTTTTGGTCAATTTCTTTTTATTTATACATCAACTGTCATTTATTTATTTATTTGTGTTATGCTTTTGGAGGTTTTTTTGAAATGTATTCTTCTCTCATTTATTATTACACTCCAATCATAGTTACCCTCCCTCCTCTACTCTCAGTCATTCCCCCATCTCCCCTCCCCCACATCCATCCCTCCTTTGTTCTCCTTTAGAAAAGGGCTGGCCTCCCAGAAATATCATCAACTCAGATCAAATTGCAATAAGAGTAGGTACATTCCTCAGATTCAGACTGGAAAAGGCAACCCAGTAAGAAGAAAGGGATAAAAAAAGGAGACAAAACGTCAGAGAAGGCCCTGCTCCCACTATTTTGAATCCCACAAGAAGACCAAGCTACATAACTAAAAATAGTGAGAGAGGGCCTAGATCACACCCATGTAGGCTTCCTGATTGTTACTTCAGTCTCTGTGAATCTCTGTGAACCCTGGTTAATTTATTTTGTGGGCCAGCTTCTTACGGTGTTTTAACTCCTTTGGATCCTACAATCCTTTCTTACCTTCTTCTGCAGAATTCCCTGAGCTTTGCCCAATGATTATCTGTGGGTCTCTGCATGTGCTCCTATTACTTGCTGAATGAAGCCTCTCTAAAGACAATTATGCTATGCTCTGGTCTAAAAATATAGCATAGTAGCAGAAATTATTTCATAGACTTTTTTTGGTCACTCATTTTTGGCTCTGGGATATCCAGCTTCTGGTTCCTGCCCTCTAGCCCGTGTCAAGCATGAGTTCTTGCTTATGGCATTGGTCTCAAGTTGGACCAGTCATTGGTTGGGCACTACCACAATTTCAGTGACACCTTTACCCCTTCACATCTTAAATGCAGGACAAGTTGTAGACTGGAAGTTTTGTGGCTGAGTTGTTGTTTCAATTCCTGCACTGGAAGCATTGCCTGGTTACAGATGATGGTGGCTTCCAAGGAATGTGATAGTAGGTAGATGCCCATAATATTGACCAGACTTTACATCCCTAGTTCATGTGACTTTTATTTCTGATTCTAACAAAGCCATATCGATTTACTAAATCTATGCTTTGTCCCTTTCTAGTCTCTTCTCCCTAGTTAGACCACTTATGGGTGTTAGCTGGAGGGAGCAAGGACATATTGAGACTAAAATCCCTTCATAGACTTGGAGCTATCAAATAATATTGACAATGCAGTTGCTAGGATCACTGTCCCCAGGTGTTCTTTGCAGAGATTGGAGTAGTGAGAAATTCAAGAATGGGCAGTGTACTAGCTGGTTTTGTGTATCAACTTGAAATAAGCTGGAGTTTTAACAGATAAAGGAGCCTCCCTTGAGGAAATGCCTCCATGAGATCCAGATATAAGGCATTTTCTCAATTAGTGATCAAGAGAAGGAGGGCCTAGTCCATTGTGGGTGGTGCCATCCCTGGGCTGGTAGTCCTGGTTCTCTAAGAAAGCAAGCCGAGCAAACCAGGGGAAGCAATCCAGTAAGCAGCACCCCTCCATGACCTCTGCATCAGCTCCTGCCTCCATGTTCCTGCCGTGTGTGAGTTCTTGTCCTGACTTCCTTTGATGATAAACAGCAATGTGGAAGCATAAGCTCTATGAACCCTTTCCTCCCCAACTTGCTTCTTGGTCATGATGTTTTTGTGCAGGAATACAAACCCTGACTAAGATAGGCAGACACACATATGCACAGACAGAAAAGCTGTGAATTGGGTGGACAGGGCTCTCTGATAGAGAAATTGCATCACTCTGGAAATTCATTTATTATATGTAGTTGAATGGGGAGATGGAGTAAATTGCGTACAACTGAAACAAGAAAGCAGGTTTAGCTAATCTCTGTAAAAACAGTCTCCTCAGGGAAGCAGTTGTCAGGCCCTAGACATCAGAGTGGAGAAAGCTAGGGTGGATATTTTCAGCATACACTGTTATCATTTACATAGGACCCTTTAGGAGGGCTATGCCATCCCTCTGAGCCTCATCAGGGGAAGGCTTTGCCACTCCCAAGAAGCTGAAGCACTGGACTTCTTGACATAGCTGAGCCCATGTCAAACAATACACACTCACTCAAGACTTAACTCACTCTCTACACTCAGGAGTATAAAAGTCATGTTGAGGTTGAAATTTGAAGACTAGAATGAAATATTATTTTCTTTCTGGTCTTTAACTCGAGTCTCAGGCATTTGGTTCTCTTCTGGCTCCTGCTGACTTCTGATGTCCTACCCATTTACTTAGGAATCTTTTATTGGCATATGCAAATTAGATATTCTCTCAAGTCTCTTTTTGCAGGCATCTAGGTGGATGATGGAGATGGATTACCCATTGTTTGTCCATCGCTTCACCTCTTCCTTAACTTGACAGGTCTAATGAAGAACTGCATTTGTACATTGGCAGATTTTTTGATGGTGCCACTTTAATATCCTCTCTCCAAGTCTGAGATTTTGTTTATTAATGTTTATTCTTTCTTCACTTTCTTGTTCTTATTGCCACTGTCTTTTTTTCATTTCCTTTTTGCACATGTGATATTAACCAAATCTCTAGCATTTATTGTACTCAGTACAATGCAATCTCCATTGTGTCTTTTGCTTGCTGAGAAGGTCTGCTTGCTTTTGAGATAATACAGAAGATGTTTTTCCACTTTAAACTACAACCTTCCAGTGTATTTTGTGGTCCAAGTCCTAAAACATTCTTCCTTGAACTCTGTCCTTCCCTTTCCATTATGATGGTTTGGACTGGCAGTGAGTAATGGCAAGTAAAATCCCTCTTCAGTGGCAGAAGAAAAGACCAATGGAGTTTTGGAGGAGTACCCTCATAGAAGCGGGGGATATAGAATAGGAGGTTTCCAGAGGGGAAACTGGGAAAGGAAATAACATTTGAAATGTAAACAAATAAAATATCCAATTAAACAAAAGTTGCTGGAATACATTGGTAATTCCTTAATTAGACAGGCAAACTTATATCAGAAAGTTATCATCTGGGAATGTTTCTGCTTGTCTATTACCTCAAAGATGCCTGATAACACCAAAGGTAGTCAGAGCCTTCACCAGTTTTTAATGAGCTGCCATGAAGTGTGTAGGTGTTCCAAACTCAACTACTCCATTCTTTACTGACATACATAGAAATTATACTCTTCTGGTAGACAGTATACGCCCCTGTGTTGAATCCTTTATATTAAACTTCTCTGTTGGAACACAGACTTTTTATTTTCCTGCTTGAACTCTTCTGGTTAATCCAAATGATATTTATGAACTTAGAAAATGTTCACATCCTCAATGCTAAGATCCTTTTAGATTTCTCAAAGAAGAGGTAAATTATGCACGACCGACCTCTACTATCTGACATCCTCCTGTCCAGGTTCAGGCGAACATTCTGACACCACTGAGTAAAAGAGGGTGTGCTATTTTAGAATAATACTCAGAAGACTTCTTTGTCCTTGGTCAAAAAAGCTTACAGTCTGCTAGGAACTGAAAATCTGCCTAACGGTTACTTAACTTTAAGGAAGGAATGGTCTGCACTGAGAAGTTTGATTCTGAGCAACATGGGCCTTGTGAAACTGATTTAGGGTGGTTTAGGAATCAGGATCCTTTTGTCTTTATGTCTGGCCATCTGCCCATGCAGGTTTTTTTGTATGTCTGTTCTGAAATTCTGTCACCTTACCTTTTTGCAGGGAGGACAGTGGTTGGAGAATGGATCCCACGGATTTCCCATATATTCCACCACTCAGAGATGAACCTGAGTGCTTCCTTTGAAGCTGCAAAAAGAAAATGTGAAATTGAGTTTTTAGATATTTTTTAGTTCTATAAGTAGAGGCTGGCAAGAGTGGAGGAGGCAATTCCACCACTCATTATGCAGATACATGGACCCATTACAATGCATGGGTGCCCCATGGCAAACTGCTGCTCTCGGCCCCACTCCATAGCATTTATGTTCCCGGTGCAATAGGCTGATTATGTATTGTTCATTTAAGTAGAGCCTTAAGTTCTTCATTATTTGCTTTCTATATTTGTACAGAAAGGAAATTTCATAAGTTCAAAGGGGGCAGAGAACAAAGCAGGCACACGCTAGCATACTTAGCCACCCATTTGGTTGTGTTTGAACTTTCCTGACGATCATTTAGCACGCAACAGTGATTCTCTTCTGTATTTTCACCACTTGCTACAAGGTCACCCTTGAAGAGCTACAAGGCAAAATTGCTGAAGTCTTTAGCACAGTGCCTTTACCCTCCTTCTTAATTAGCTGCTGGGAAGGAGTGGAATTGTTTTGCCATTCCTGTGTCCCCATTTAACTCATTGGGACTTGGCTCTGCCAGTAGAGAAAGGGCTGGGGACAGCTCTTGATGGCACAGTCTAATGAGGCTATCAGTAACATAGTGATGTGATTAGACCTTATAGCATCTCAGATATGTAAGGAGGCAACCTGCACAATGCTGCGAAAACCTAGAGCAAAAAAAAAAAAAGGATTTAGTGACTATGTTTTATTTAACTAAGATGAAAGTAGCATTCTTCCCATCAGGCACTATTTATGATTAATTAAGATAGATTTTGCAAAGCAATCTAAGCTCTCTGTGCTCAAATGGAGGCACACTAACAAGAGAGGACAATCATGAAGCTCAATCCGAACAGTAATAAGCCTGGCCTCAGCCCCACCAGCTAAATTTCATCTCGGTGACATTCAAGGTTTGGCAGCGCCCCCAAGCCTCATCACAGATGCTAATAGCAAATCAACGGGAATGGAAGAAGGGAGTGCCAAACCTTCAGTGATTCCTATCTTTTTAAAAACCTCTCTTCCAATTTTCTGGAGATTTGCTAACGGTGGATGAACATATGAATGACATGCGTGTGAATTTGAAGGAGAGGGAGGGAGAGATAGTATCACCACACTTCAAGGTGGGCTTGAAAAACATAAAGACAGGGTGTGGGAAGGCAAGGGAAGCAACCGTCTGGATAGATGGAGAATTCACGGAGGGTCTCTGGTCAGAAGCATAGTTCTATATTGACTAATGCCCCTGAGGACCTCTGATTACCACTCAGAGGAGGGTACATTGGTCACATGAATGTGTTTTGAGCCACTGAACTCACTACTCAACAGAGTAAATGACAGTGGCAGTATAGTAGCAACTTTCTTGCTTAAAAATAAATTCCTTCTATGGACCACATCTTTGAGTTTTTCAAGAAGATTTCAGTGGATCAAGTTTACAATTCAATCATTCATTTGTTAAGCTGTAGCATCTTTACTGACATTAAATTAGAAATTACAGTCTTCTGGTGGACAGTGTACTGCCTCTGTGTTGAAGTCCCTAGATTAAATCTTCTCTTTGAGAGGTACTCTTCTCAGACTATACTAATCATTTTGAGGAATATGGAAGAAAAGATTCCTTTGTCCAATATCCTTCAAAATACAGACAAGATTTCTTTTTCAATGTATTTTCCATGTATTTATTGATTAATTGTTTAGTAAGGTTGGTGGATACACACTTGTTCTGTTCTCTTCTCTGTTGTGACAATCACCCTGACCAGGAGCAACTCAGGGCAGTGAGATTTATTTGGTTTATAATACCAGGTCATAATCCATCACTGAGGGAACTCAGAGAGGAACCATTCTGAAGATAGGCCCATGTGTTGGTCCACACAACATTACTTCTGACCAACTCATTTCACAGCCAGAGAAGTATAGCAGAAACCATAACAGAATACTGCTTGCATGACAGTGCACAGCACCAGAACTAACTGCTTAGAGGAAGTTGCCATCCACAGTTGGCTGGAATCACATACACGTTTTCACAACTGAGACAACTCCAGAGAGACATGACTATAGGCCAAGCTGATCATGACAATTCTTCAATTGTGATTCTCTCTCTAGATAATCCTTTATTTCAAATGGAAAGTTAAAGCTAACCTGGACAACACAAGTATTAAAACACATGTTCTGACTACATGAATTGCAAAATTATATTCTATTTATGTTTCTCTTTCATTATTGTTGTTATTATTTATTTGGATCAGAGTTTTCTCATGCTCGACCGCTGGATTGCATTTCAAATCCTTATACTATTACAGAGGATTTTGCTATATTGTCTAGGCTGGCCTTGGATTTCTGATCATCTTGCTTAAACTTCTGGGACGGTAGCAGTGCACATGTCTACTTTGTTCTAATTTAGGTGAGGAAGAAGAAGAAATGTAATGCTGCTCATGCAGCAAGAGGAGCCAGAGTCCTGTAGGAGAGACAGGAAGAATCTAAACCAAAACCTGCTGGTAGGGGGGGAAGGACAACACCAGAAACTTTCCAAGGCCAAAGGATATCAAAGCTGGTACAAGAATAACAAGGAGAAGCTACATAGGAGTGAGTAAATAAGGTTTCACCGGAAAAAGAATGTTCTGGAACCATAAAAGGCCCTATGGAAAAACTTGGAATCTAAAGCCATAACGATATTCCTGAAGCAAAAGTCTTCCTTATGACTGGAGACAGTACATGAGGGACAGGGCAGCAGGATATCTATAGAGGAGGAAATGGGTCTGTAAGTTTCTTGTAATGATTCTTTTGAACTATGTTAAGGAATTTGGATGTAATATTTTGGATACAATATTTTAAAGCAGGTATGTACTTCAGTCAAATATGCATTTTTGGAATGAAAGAATCATAAGATGGGTGTATATGGTGAGTAAAAATGAGCACTAGAAGACTGCTTCAGAGATTGTCTCAGGCTAGAACACGGTCATGAGAAGCAAGACAGAGGCACGTGGGATTCTGGCATATCAAGATCACTGAGAAATATTTAGCATTTGCAAATCATAGCCATTGGTGTTAAGTTTTTGGGTGACATTATGAATAGCCTAAGACTGTGATAGTTGAAGACAGTGGTCTTTGAAATAGGAAATCAAATATGAGGGATTTGGGGGCTGGGACAAGGGTGGGCATTCCATTTTATTTTTAATGTTTTAATTTTAACTCTTGCTTGTATATGTGTATTTATATGTGGTATCCATGTGTGTATATATGTGCTATATATACATTGGCCTATGTGTTGTCAAGAGCATAGGCTCATGTGTAGTATGTATGTATGTATGTATGTATGTATGGTGTGTTGTTTGTGTGTTTGTATGTATGTGAATGTACAAATGCTCCTGTATGTCTCTCTGTGTATTTTGGAGATTGACTTTGGATACATTCTTCAATCACTTTCCATTTTATTTACTGAAGCAGAGTCTCTTGCAAAACTTGGAGCTTGTTAATTTGGTTACTCTAATCAGCTTACTTTAGGATTCTCCTGTCTCTACCTATAAGTGCTGGAATTACAGGCTGACCACTACACTCATCCTCATTTTTATAAGCTTACTGGGGATCGTCCTTACACTTGCACAACAGATATATCATCTCCTCAAGCTGTCTGGGTACCTTTTACAGAATGTTAAAATTTAAGTGTCTATGGGCATTCAAGTATCTTTCAAGTGACTGTCTCACAGCAATGTATAATTCTAGTCCTGTACCTGACTGATAAGCTCAGAGTTCTAAAATGCTTATTTGTCTATGACAAGCCTACACATGTTAGGCAAGTGAACAAGCTCATTTGAGAGCACATGGTGTTAGAAGGGAACCTACACAGGAGTTTGGAAGATTCCAACATTGACAGGCAGGGAAAGAAAGAAACCTCTAAAGTGTCTGGGTATCACGAAAGCATTAGTGACGACCTTGGTTTTCAATGAGAGATTATAAAAGACTAGTTCAGGATGTTGGGCTATAAAAGGGAAGAGAACGTTAGTTGATTTGGCTGAAGTGTAATTTCTCTTTAAGAAGGGAGAGAGCTTAATGTAGGCAGACTGATTTGGAGGTTATGATAATCCAACCTGGGGATAAAGTTTATCTTTGAACAGCTCATGAAAAGAGGATTTGCTAAGCAAAGGAAGGAGGTTAACACATTTGTGGAGAGGCATATTTAACCTACTAAGGAGAACAAAGTATTTCTCTGTGCTCCAACAGCAGCTGTTTGCAGAGGCACCCTGTGATTAAAGATTGCTTCTCCCCTCTCCCTGGAGTCAGGCTTGGCTTCGCCAATGTGGTGTCAGGAATGACTTTGAATATCAAAGCTTGTTTGTTCGTGTGCTTTTTCCTTCCTTCTCCAACTTTCCAGGTAGAGTTCTAAGAAGTATGAATTCAAAGAAGATGAATTTGTATCTTCCCCTCAAGAAAGAAAGTGTCCAGGAAAAGCACCTACATACAGTACAGTAAAGTGAGGAAGAAACAGGATATTGGCAGGTTGTGTTAGGCATGTGGAGGAGGCCTCCATATGATGGATATTTCGAGAGATCAAGGGAAAATTCCTGTTGGAGACCTTTCTTTTACCAATAGCTTGTCTAATCATTTACTAAGCAGCATTTCCATTTGGGTAGCACTCGTTTTAATAAAGCATAATAAAATTTAATTTTTAAAAAACATATTTTAAGTATTGCTAAATTTTATTTTTATTTGGATTTTATTTTTGATATTTTAAAACTCCAAAATTAATCCTTAGCTCCCAAACTATCCAAAAGGTGGGTAGGAGCAGATTTAATGTGAGTTATATAAAGTTTGCCAGCTTTTCTTCTTTGTCAAAAAGCCTTCAAATAACAAGATTTGGTGAGTCTACCATTTAGAGAATTGTCCACCAGTTTGGTTCATTAACCATTTATAGTGCCTGCTCTATGTTCAATCTATTCTAGGCCTGCTACAGAAAGTCATAAACAAGGTGAATGCCCTTCTTTGAAGGATCTTAAAAACAAAGATACCAGATGACTCTAGTCATCTGTTTGCATTTCTGTGATATGGTTAGTGCTGTTGTAATGGAGGAGGCATCAAACATACTATGACTGGACTTTCAAGTTGACTAATCTAGGTGAATATGTACAAATTCTGGTAACAATGTCATTATGCAGAATAGAGTGTCTTGGAAATTGTCTACAGATTTAGAAGAACATTCTCCACCCTCTGGCAAGAATGGCAATGTTTTTGTGTTGGTGGTGAATTTAGGTATCAAAACTGCAAAGGTGTAAGAGGTCTATCTATCCCCTACAAAACCTAAAGGAAAGTGATGCTGCATTAGGAGATGGAGTTTTGTTAGAATCCTTCTGGGTCCCTAATGTCTCAGAAGAAAATTGCTGGAGTCTCTTTAGAGAAATACAAAACAAGGAATGAAAGGAAGGAGACACAAGCTGAACAAGACCCAATGCAAAAACAGATACAGTGTCAAATTAACCTTGAATCTTCAGACTCAGTTCTCCCCCATAGGCTTTTGACAAAAGGCATAGATGAACGCTTGCATGTATATATGATACATAAGAAAACTTATTGCTTTTGCAGAACTCTAAAATATGTCATTCCCACAACTAAGAACATATATAATAATAACTATAGGCATGTGAGGTTTAGTGAATGAAAATTACATTGAGAAGAGAACCCAATTCAATCAGTGAGTAATATGTACCACTGAAATTTACAGCTATTTGTTATTTAAATCAATGCCATTCCATGTCCATGTCAGTTGTCAATATTTCCTTTTACAAAACTACATTTGTTGTTATTTTTTTTAAAAAAAAAAAGAAAAACGGCGGCAGAGGGTTCCACGAGAAGTTTATTTAGGGCAGAGGGGAGAGCAGAGACAGATGGTGGTGGTGGCCGGCCATGACCACGTGGAGGGGGGAGGAGAGAGGGAAAGGGTCAGATAAGACCTGCAGGCTTGGGTCACAGGAGCAAGAGATCGAGGAGGGGCCAGGCAGCCCCTTTTTATAAATAGTGGGCAGGGCTACCTGGTTGTTGCCAGATAGCTGTGGGGAGGAGTATACCTGGCTGTTGCCTGGTAACTGTGGAGTGGAGTTTGACAGAATCCTAACAACATTCATTTCTGTGTTATCTACACTTGAACTTGGATTCAGTTTTTTTCATCGATTTCTCTTTCCTCTTCTAAGGGAAAGAAAGGACATGATGTGGTCCAGTCTGTGATCAGATCTGGGAATCACAAAAAAGAAAGAAAGAGAAAGAAAGAAAAGAAAGAAAGAAAGAAAGAAAGAAAGAAAGAAAGAAAGAAAGAAAGAAAGAAAAAAGAAAGAGAAAGAAAGAAAGAAAGAAAGAAAAGAGGAAAAAGGAGAAAAGGAAAAGAAAAGAAGGAAGGAAAAGTAGGGGGGAGGAGGAAGAGGAAGAAGAGAAGGAGAGGAGGAAGAGGAGGACAAGGAGGAGGAGGAAGAGAGAGGAGGAAGAGGAGGAGGAGGAGAGGAGGGATATTAGAGTCCAAGTGTGAATAAATTGATATCAAGAGCATGATAACACAAAATAGGGAAGGAAGGCAGGGTGAATCAAGAGTTTGATGCCTATTCTTGCTTGCCAACTACATCTAAAATTACTCAAACCCCCTAATTAGTTGGATACACCTGTGAGGGATTTTCACTTAATTAAATCATTTAAAGTGGGAAGATCCATTTCTAATCCAGATCTTTGAGGTGGAAAGACACACCTTTAATCCATGTCTTTTAAGGTAAGAAGATCCACCTCTAACATGGGCCATGCCTTCTGCTGGAAGCATATATAAAGACATGGAAGAAGGAAACTTTTGATCTCTGCCTGTTTTGCTTTTGACCTTGCTAGCAAGTCCATTCTTTCAGTAGAGCCTATTGTAGGATTCTGGTACATACTGAAGACCAGCTGAGATATCCAGCCTCATGGGATAAACAACCATACTGCTGGGTTTTTGGATCTTCCATTCATAGGCAGCCATTGTTGGATTAGCTGACTATAACCTATAATTCATCCTAATAAGTCACACACACACACACACACACACACACACACACACACACATCTATCTATCTATCTATCTATCTATCTATCTATCTATCTATCTATCTATGCATGTACATATGAGAGAGAGAGAGAGAGAGAGAGAGAGAGAGAGAGAGGAGAGAGAGAGAGAGAGAAAGAGAAGAAGGGGGGAAAAGAGAGAGTTTCATTTTATAATTCTGTTACTCAAGAGAACCCTGATTAATATGAAAAAGAATAATACACTATTGTCCTAAAGGCAGTGAGGATACTATAAATGTCTTAAATATCCAAAAAATCAGAATCCAAATATTACTAAAAGGCAAAGAATCCATGGCATTCTGTCTGTTTCTCTTCTCATGCACCTCACAAGATATGTTAGGTTGGCTGAGTCCAAGAGGAGCCAAATCAATTTGGGAGAGGAAGGAGAGGGCTGGAATGATACTTTTTATGAACTCACTATTTTAGGAGAAAGACACATTATTTTGGTGGCAGTGGGCAACTAGGTAGAAGAGATTGCTATTAAGTGAAAAATGAGCTTCCACAGGAAGCCACGACAATGAAAGTAATAATTAAATCTTCCTCTAACTTAGGTTGCATTGTAAGTGCTTAGCTGAAAAATGTGTCTGTACCTCCGGGCCTGCAGCAATGACATCTGTTATATTTTAGGAACAGAAAGCTAATGAGGTGGAATGTGGAGTAGTGAGCTTAATTGGGCTTGTTTTGATTAAGTGTATGTGCTGGGAGTATTCTAATCACTTGTCTGAATTGCAAAACAGCCAGAGTAAAGCCCCCAAATTCTTGCAACCATTTGTGAATCAGTTTTAAAATAGATAAGGAAACTGTATGGAGGAAACAGTAAACTGTACCGCAAAAATTATCTAAAGTTCAGTTGAAGAAAAGTGTATGTGGTGTTCTTTACCTAATTAAGCGGCTTAGGACTGAATAGCGCTACAGTCATACATGCCTGCTGCTCACTGTAAGTAAAGGCATCTGTCCCAAGAAGGATAAAATGTCAGAGACTGAAGGACCATAGGGAAATCTCTGCCATCCCATCCTTTACACTTCTATAGAATAGCAGAGTCGAAGCCTTAACACACTTGACTTCTACCCCATAGCTCTTTGCTTTGTCCTAGTCCAGTAATGAACTGAGAGGAATAATGAAGAGAAGTTTGATGCTACCTCCTTAACCCAATAGACAAGGTGGCACAGAGATGCCTGTTGGTTCCAGCTGATGACTATTATGAGATCTTGTTTCCATCTATCACATTTTTTTGCTCACACTGATGTTTTTCATTATAGAAATTAAGCTATTTCTTTGCATAAGCATTTGCTTATTATTTGTATTCTAGTGTAGATTCTAGTTCCTCAACGTAACTTATCTCTATCCTACATGCAGTCCAGTTCCAAGTCCATAGTATGTCTCCATCCAAATGGAAGGATGAATCTAGGATTAAATAAATTGATACGCAATAAATGGTAATGGAGAAAGACTGAAATTTCACAGGTATATGAAAAGTAGGCTTAGAAATCAGAGAGGAGAGCTCCCAGTCTCTGGAAATATGCCTAAAATGGAGGGGTTTAGGATATTGAAGATCAGATCTAATGGGTGTGATTCACTGGAACTACCAGTCCAGCAGCATCTTCCGGATACCCAGTTTAGGCTTATGTTAACCCTTGGAAGCAGAGGAAAAGCAGACTCAGCCCCTGTTCTCTAGGACCTCAGAGCCAAGAACTAATTAGCTGTGGTCTATGTACCATTGGAAGAGCCAGCAGGTGCAAATCATCCACTGATACTGAGGGTCTCCAAGAATGCTGCTGTGTGCCTTTATGTAATGCAAAACCATGAGTGAAAAATGATGTACAGAAGCAAGCCTGTAATCTTGAGCTACTGAGACCATTAAAGAATGGGGTCAGGAGAGGAAAGGGATTGCATGCATGAGAGGGAAAGGGAGAGAGTGAGCAAGCAAGAGAAATAATATTTGCAATAAACTGCCAAGGTCAGCAATGGAAGTCGAATAAATACTCTTAATAAGGAGGCAGACAAGCAAAAAAGAAAAAAAAAAACTACATAAAATGGGATGTAGCTTGGAGTAGAGCAACTATGACCGTGGTGGAATTAGCAGAATGATATTTAAAACTTACCTCTGTGATAAAGGGGTACAGGAATAACCTCAGTCCCCTCTCCTCATCATTCCTTACTATTTGCATGCTTATTTTTGGAGTGTCCTCTGGGTAAAGAGGACATTGGAAAGTATGGATGCTGAAGATGTTTGCAAAAAAAGGAGGAAAATAAGACCAGATTATGTGATGCCATTTTCCATAAACAGCAGCCTAAAAGACCAAATATACAGAAGGAATATGAATTATCGAAGTAAGTTTTAATTAGTTTTAGTCCTTCCTTGTTCTCCTCTAAATAGGGCGGGCTGATTCCAAGTGTCTGACTATTACTGTGGCATGTATGTAATATTTACTGGTACACAGAAACACTATGCAACAATTTAGGATAGATATTAAAGAAAAATGCCTTACTCAATGTAAACTGCAAGGATAATTTAGCCTGGCAGAATGTAATTACCCAAACTGGAACACATTTCTCAAGGGAGCAAGGAAGCACAAGAAGACAGTATGCAATCGCACCCTGTGATGAGAGTGGCAGTTTTAGAGAACAAGAAGATGAACAAGGGATGAAAAGTTGCACACAAAGGCCTGCCCTGTTTTCCGTGACCTTCAGTGAGAACTGAGAAATTGGTGGAATTGCATGGGAATAACTGTGGTGAAACCTTCATGTTAATATATTCTGATATCATGCCCTACTTAGGTGTATGTTCAGTCTTGACTCAAGTACTGTTTGACTTGACCTTCTTCATCAGGAGTTAATGAAGTCTATAGAATGGTTACAAGTGTCCTGTTTGTAGATTTAAGAATTGACATCCTGGGGCTGGAGAGATGGCTCAGTGGTTAAGAGCACTGACTGCTCTTCCAGAGGTCCTGAGTTCAATTCCCAGCAACCAAGTGGTGGCTTACAACCATCTGTAATGGGATCTGACGCCCTCTTCTGGTGTGTCTGAAGATAGCTATAATTGTACTCATATACATAAAATAAATAAATATTAAAAAAAAAATTACATCCTGCCAATGTTACCAAATGAACTGTGCTTGGTCTTTTAGAGCTTTGCAAATGTCTGTTTCTTTCTCTGCCAGATAAATGTGGAATGCTTTAATATGATTTCCAGTATCTCCCAATCTTTTTTACCCAGTTAAATGTTGTCTCTGCTTTCAATTGTGCTCCTTAGAACTTTTGCTAGACTCTTACATGTTTTAGAGTAGCACTTAAAGACAGGATGCCACTCTCCCTCCCCATTCTACTGTACAGAATTAAATTTATTACTGATATGTGAGACAGCTGGTCTACCACCCCCATAGATCTGGAAAGTAATCTTGTTAATTTTTCTAAGAAAATTTCATTGGCAGCCATACCATTTTGGTGAATTAGGTTGGATCAAAAACTTTGCTAACTCAACTTTGAAGTTTTCTAAAAAGGATTTGTTTTAAGGCTTCCCAGTTTTTTGTTTTGTTTTGCTTTCTTTTGATTCATTCATAGATGGACTTTTGGCATGGGCTACCCTTTATCTTGGTACTTCTATTTAAAATGTCCACCATTTCCCTATTACTATTATTTGTTAGCAGTGACAATATAATCTTGTTTTATAAAAGATTTAAACACCCATTGTGCCTATTGGAGCCATAGATGGATTAGAGCTATGTTGGACAATGATTATGGATTTGACTTTTCAAGGACTGAGCCAGTTGGCAAGATTGACAGGGATGTCCTAGATCTTATTTTACATGAAATTGTAGGGTAAAGTCCTTAAGGTAAGTTGTCTTTCTGGTCCTCTGACCACTCAGTTGGGACCTTATAGTGGCAGCATTTCCTAGCAAACTTAGAACACAGTGTGTAGATCTGCAGGTTTCTGTCAAAAATTACCCAGACTTTATTCTAAATTCTATTAGTCTTAGCATCAACATTCAGAGAGCAGGTCTGTGTTATGAAAATATAATAGAAAACTTGCTGGTTGATCGCTGTTAACTATTTTCCAAATCTGTACGATGTCACTATATTAATAAGATGTGAGATGTAGGGCACAAAGATGGGCAGGGATAGTTAAGCATTTCCATGGACGTCTATACTTTTACTTATTAAGGAAGAAGATTTGCTATTGCTTTGTGTTTCTACCTTCAGATACAAGTAATACATTGCTCTATGTTCTTCCCTCTTGAGGTTGTAAGTTTCAAGAAAGAAACCCAGTCTCACTATTTTTGTTCATTTGCTTTAATTCTGTTCATCAATCAACAAATATTTATTGATTTCCTGTTGTCCCAGATCCCCAAACCTACTCTGGAGGAGACATTCTAGCTGCAGCCTTATTAATCACGAAAAATACCAAGCCAGAGGGAGGACTTTTAGTTCTCCTCTATCTCTAAGAGCTCTATGGTAACAAGACATTGGCTGATGTCTCATCTCTTGGTCCCCTTAGGACTTCAGGTATAGATGGAGTCATTCCTCCTTGTTCATTTAACATGCCTCAGTGTCTGGCACAGGCTATAGGCTTAGGTTGTTTTCTAATCACAGTGAAGGTACAGATTTAGAAAGACAGCTATGTCAACCTATTGATTTCAGTTCACAATATAAGATTTCTTGAATGATGTGAGCAATCTAGTATGCATATGGATCAAGGACAAATGAGTGAAGGGATCAGAAAGATGCATATTAATGGATAATGAATATTCAGTAGTGTACTTTTTGAGATGATAGACATATGGTTCTGTAAAGTTTTCTCCATCTTCTATCACCTACCCCAGTGTTCTTTATGACATAACACACCTTCTATCTTAGTATATATTTGTTGATATGAATGGATGGAAGAATACAGTCTCTCTCCTGTAGTGGGTTTTGTCTAATGTGGCTTGTATTATATTAATTTGGGTCCTCAAAAATGCTTACACCAGTGTTTTCACTTAAGATACTCAGAAACCCTTCACTTAGTTGGTTCTGATTAGTAAATAAATATGCCAGCAGTCAATGGCTAGGCAGGGCAGAAATAGGTGGGACTCTTAGGATTCCTGGGCTAGGGACAGGGAGAAAGAAGAGGAAGGAGATCTGCCATGCTTGGAGAAGGAGAGGAAAGATGCCATGCTTGAGAAAATGTGGGACAGAGAGCAAGAAACCATGTAAGAGGCAGGGAATAGTGGCCCCAAGAGGGCTGCCTGACTGGGTCCAGGGCAGCAAAGATGAAATATAGATTTTAGTAAGTAATAACTTGGGAATAATGGAAGAAGATAGATTGGCCATGTGGAATTTAGGAAGTGGCCCAGACATTGAGTGTTTAAAGCATATCAAAATATTAAGGCAGTGTGAATGTCTTTTATTTGGGACCCCAGAACATTGGGGGAAGGTAGGTAGGAGCATGCCGCCACTGGGATCGATTTATGTATTTAATTGGTACAATTACACTTTGCCTTTGATGTCTTGTTTTTTTTTTTTAAGATCAGAGTCTTTCTCTGTACACCCTCAAATCAAGATTTCTATGTCAATTAAAAAATCCTATCATCGGGGCCGAAGAGATGGCTAAGCAGTTAAGAATACTTGCTGAGACCTGAGTTCAGTTCCTAACATCCATGTCAAATAGTTTATAATTTCCTGTAATTTCAGCTCTAGAAGATATGATGCCCTCTTCTGGCCTCCATGGGCACTGCACTAGTATGCAAAAACTCACAACCAGACATACACATACACACAGAACTAAAACAAAGATCCTCTGATAGTCTGTTACATTGGAAGAAAATGATGTTCATTTATCCTTATCTAATATGGAAAGCTACAATGCTCAGCTGGAAGATCCCCCTCAGGGAGGCTTACTCTGCATTAACATTTGTGAATGCACCCTCAAATGTATTTTCCATAGATATGTTAAACCTCAGAACTTTTCAATGGTCTGCATCTTAATTTTGTACTGTCTTCACCTTTCTTTTTTGATAGGTTATTGAAGTAATATTAAATTAGAGTCATTATGATGTCAGGAAAATAAGGGAGAAAGGAAGTTTTTTGTTGTTTGTTTCAATGATAAGTTAGAAAATGATACTAGATTTCTTTGTACTTTTTTGTTAACAGTTGCTACTCTTCTGCCATTCTGAGAAAAGTCAATATTTAGTTTCATGGTTTCTGCACTCTTAGCACTCGTTAAAGTATAACAAAGCTGGTAGCCTTACAGAACTGAATCTTCCTCTCCTTGAACCACAGGGAGTATTGAAGACCTAGTCTGTGCTTTCCCCACACAAGTTGCTTGGGAGCCACTCTAGCCTCTTCAGAAAGGTCCTCTCCATAGTTGTCCCATATGACAAAATGCTCTCAGGTATGGGGACATAGTTTTTGCCTTTAGGCAGTTGTGAAGACTTTGTGACTTCTAGTGGCCAGTGGATCTGAATGTCACAATTAAATGTAAACACTGGGCCACTGACAACTGTCTGGTTTTGAGAACTGAACCATGTGCTGGGAGCCCTGTAAGACCTTCCCTCAGTTCTATAATGAATGAGCTTGGATACTTTATATACATTATTCTTGGTCAAGTCAAGTTGTGATGACTAGCCTGATATTAAAATTCTTGTTTTCCTTACTTACCCCAGATATCCTGCTCCCTTCATATGCAACACACCTGCCTCAAGGGAACCATTTTTACATGGAACTGTCTCTGTTTAGTTTCATTTTCTGTTTTTACTGGAGTCATGCAAACCATGATGGTCTTTGAAGGAAATGGTTATCCAATGGATCCTTACTTTGTGGAAAGAATAATTTCTGAACATCAAGCTCTCAAATATCTAAACTCTGCTCTCACAGTTTCTGCCCGACTTATATATCTCATGTGTATAGAAATTGGTGTATGGCATGGGATCAGCTTCAACCAATATTTGGTGACTAGAAGACCACGTCAATCCTATCTCAGCTCATAATCATTGCTGTTCATAGCCAGTATTAGTTACCATTTGCATTCTGACTACTTGTACTTTATTTGGAAAATAGAGTGGTTTGAGCCAATTTCTAGAAAAAGAAGGAGGAAGAGGAAGAATGAATGAATGAATGAATGAATAAATAAATAGATATTTAAGTCAACCAATTCAATTGAATTTCTAATATTGAATTCCTCTTCCTTTTAATTCTGTGATACTGGGTTCCATCACTTGATGAATAATTGTAACTGATGCTTAACCACTTTTCCTTTTCTTTTTTAATGACATAAGTGGTTTTAAGAATCACAAAACTTCAACATAAATGAAGATTACTATTCTGTCCTCAGAAAACCCATTTTCTTGGTGTATAGAATCATATTTGTATTTTAAGAAACACTCTTCATAAAATTAATCAGTCCTCACCCTTCTTCCCCACTGACCTCTACCAGTTATACTCCCTGGGATGCCCAGGGAAAGAAGAGGCAGCTCTTTATAGGCATACCAGGGTCTGTGATTAACATTTGGCTTTGAATTAAATAGAAGCCACAGGATGAATGCTAGCACTACTGTAGTTTAATGATTAGAAAAATGCTAGAAATGTCATTTTTTTCCTATACAAAATCTTGTCTGTCTTTGTACAGTGATGTGAAAGGTCACATATTCTAAAAAGCCTTCCCTGGTCACTCCTCGGGTAGTATGCTGTGTCTCCTCAGAGGGTCTAAGGCACTGATGGCTTGTAATATCCAGCTCTTGAATGCTTGTTATAATTGTGCAACCCATTTCAGGTGTGAGCACATACTCTCCTCTTAATAGTGAGTCTATTGAAGGCAAAAAGAATAAGGTGAGCCTAATCTATTTAGTATTTTTAAAATGAAGTTAGCAAAGACCTCCATCCATGACCAGGTACAGAGCAGATAACTCAATATGTATTTTATAACTTCCATAACGCATCCTGGGAGAGGCTTGAGATGTAGAAATAGGTATATGAAAGGTTGTGGAAGGTTTCCCTTTATTTATATCACCCATGTTTCCTGCTTCTATTATTTGGGGATGAAGTAGGTATCAATCTCACAGTCTTACACATATGTGAAGCACTGAGTCACCTTTCCAGGACATGGGGGGAAAACTTTGGAAAGACATTGCTAAAGCAGGGTTCTGAGGTCCATGTACAGGTCTTCAGTTTGTTTGCCAAAAAGTAAGTGATTTCAATAATGGCTATAAGTTCTCTCTTTCTCTCTTCCTCTCTCTCTCTCTCTCTCTCTCTCTCTCTCTCTCTCTCTCTGTGTGTGTGTGTGTGTGTGTGTGTGTATGTGTGTGTGTGGAATGCATGCATGCATGCTTGGAGAATGCTCTCTCTTTAGAGGAATAGTATGAATGTGGTGCCGATGGAAAATGTAGAGCCTGCCCTCAGGTTGTTCACAGGGTCTTGAAAGACCAACAGTTCGGGCAGTGGTGGCACATGCCTTTAATCCCAGCACTTGGGAGGCAGAGGTGGGCAGATTTCTGAGTTCGAAGCCAGCCTGGTCTACAGAGTAAGTTCCAGGACAGCCAGGGCTACACAGAGAAACCTTGTCTTGAAACAAACAAACAAACAAACAAACAAAAAATAAGACCAACAATTATGCTAAAATTATTTAGAGACTGGCATGAGATGTTCTGAAAATGCAACAAAAGATGTGGTCTGCAAGAACACCACAGTGAACCCTGATTTGCCTAGAGGTTGGTCTGGATGTCACAGAATGGTAGGCTATTCCTTTGGCTAGAACATTTAATATCCCTAATATGGATGGGAAAACAGTAAGTATTGCCTTCAGGCACCAACACAGGATATATAGTACATATATCTGGTGGCCAAAAGCCCTGCATCTTGGCCCTCTACCATAGCAGTTAAAACATTGAAAATAAACATGGAAGAAGAGCCTGAGGCTTTGTGGTACATGTTATGGATTCCTTCATATAAACCATTGAACAAATGCATTTTTAAGAAAGTTTGAATCGATATGTCTAAGATAAGTTGTGTCAGAGCTCCTATCTTTCTTCTATCTCTTCAATCAATGCCATGTCTAGGAACACTGGAGGGAGACTAATTGCATTTTCATTTGGTGCAAATTTAGGAGGGTCAATTTAATAAGCTAGTTCACAGATATGACTCAAATAATCTTGCCAAGCTAAAGTAATAGATTCAGACATATAAAAAGTATAAGCATTTATCTAGCATCTAATATCTGTAAGGAACATAAGAAAATGCTTTAATATATTATAGTTTATTATGCACAGAAAAATCTATGAATTATGTGGTACGTTATGACTGTCTATGGCTCAAAATACTGAAGTTTGTAGAAGAGATGCAACTTTCTTGGGCTGTACAGCTAATAACTGAGACAGTCTGGATTTGAACTTGAACATTTAATTATTATTCTGCTATTTTAAGTGCTTAGGTCTGTAACTGAGATAATCTAGTCATTGTTTTCATGATCAGGAAAACATGGGTACAAGTAGTTATAAGATCACTCTCTGATTTAAAGGATTACAAAATCAACCTGAACCAGAGATTCAAAGTAGCTATTTGAAAAGTCAAATGCATTTTGAGCTACATAATGTCTGACTCAAAGGAAACAATTCTGTCACCATGCATCCAAACCTCATTTGGGGTGATACTGGTTTATTATTGAGAATTTCATACATGTATATGTGTTTTGATTAAACCCACACCCCATTTCCTTTTCCTTCAATTTTCTCCCTTTAGCCCCTCCCACTTCTCTGCCCCAACTACATCATGTGCTTTCCCACTCTCTTTTGAACATTCCTTGAGTTCTACAGTTTTTCCTTGCAGGGTTCAGAGATCATCATGGAACAGGAGGCAGAACAATTGTTTAAGAGCCACAGGTGGCAGACATCTACAGTGAAACATCATTTGCTGGACATGACAGGGCCCATGAACACATGAACTCCCAGGTGACTATAACTGCATGCATGAGACCTGCAGAAGATAGAGCCAGCCAAAATCCCAGCATGGATAGGGAGGAGGCTTACCCCCTTGCTGAGATGTTGTTGGCAACTGATGGCTGCTAGGGCAGGTAAAGTAAGTCTGCTTCCGGAATGTATCACCTGAGGGGTGACCTGTGCACTAGCAAATGGTCCTACACCCATGTATGACAGGCATCACTAAGGAGCTTTAAAACTCTATTATGTTCAAAGAGGGCAATATTAAGATTTATGAAAGCTCTGGAAGAGTTTCTGGCATCAAATCAATCTGATGAGGCTAGTTGAGTACTGTGGGGAGATACTGTGGTAAAATGCTGAGCAAAACAGAGTTAAGTCAGGAAGTCTAGTGGCCTAAAGAATGTAGGCTATACATCCCAAAGACAAAGCATAATAAGAGTGGGATAAAGTGTGATTTAATTGCCCCAAACATTCAAATATCTAGTTTGAAGCTCACACCCTGCTGGGCTTACTGATATAAGGAAGAGTGGCTTCACTGTGGCTACCCCAGGACATCATAGTCCAGAGGCTAAGAGGACCCCACAATCAACTGATATATGATACTGTCTCACTAAGCAACAGTTTGTGGTTTAACAGAATGCTTCTGTAGGTTTGGGAAACTCTCTGAAAAGAGTTTAAGAGTTTCTATGTTGTGCAGGAAGTGAGTTTAATTTGATGTCAAGAAGGGAAGGAAATAAAGAGAATGGAAGGAGAGATGGTGAGAGAGGATGGGGAGAAGAATGAAAGAAGAGGAAGAACAGAAGAAAGGAAGGGAGGAAGAAAGGGAAGGAGGGAGGAAGGAGGAAGGAAGAGAGGAAGGAAAGATAAGGACCCTGGAAGGAACTTTAAATATTGTAAACAGCAGAGAATATTGTTTTAGATGTTAATAGGTAAATTCCTCCTCCTTATAATGAAAAAGGAGACAACAGATATTAAAATTACCTGAAGATAGCACCCAGAACTTTCTGTGTCTCCCATTGTACATGGGTGCTGTGAGCAAGGATACTGCTTTGGTGAAGGGTTGAATCTGGTGAATTTTGAGGTCAGTCTGAATTTTGAGAATCTGTTCCTGGCATGAGCAGCCTCCTGAATTAGAAAGAGCTGCTTACAGGAAATGTTGGCTTGGCTTGTTCTCTCGTATTTACAGGAATTAGCTTTATTTTTTTCTGTCTTAGCCCGCCAGTGCCTTGCTCATGTATTCTCATACCGTCTGCCTGAGTTCATTTCAGGACTGTGAACCATCTTAGAGAAATCACACTTCAACCTCCATTGAGCAAGTCTGGGGAAGACCAGAGCCTGAGAGATGGCACCACAGTATCTCCATGTTTTGCTACTGTCATTTATTTTAGTTTTGAGGTTATAATATTATATCATTTCCCCCTTTTCTTTCTTCCTTCTAAACCTTTCCATATACCCCATGTTGATCTCTTTCAAACTCATGGCCCATCCTTTCTTTAATCATCCTCATATACATGCATGCATATGCATACATTTGCATATACATACATATGTATTACTAAATATAACCTGGTCAATCTGTTTAATGTTATTGGTATGTATGTTTTCAGGGCAGACCATTTAGTACTGGATAAGCGATTAGTGTGCTCTTCCCTAGGGAAGGCTATCCAACTTTCTCTTGTGCTCAGCATGCCTGAGTTGCCTGCAGCACTCTAGTTTGTCTGAGGGTGGCGTAGGTTTCTAGAGCTTTAGTCTCAGCCTGCTGGATGATTGGACACTTCTTCCCTAGTCCCACAGTCACTGATTAGGAGCTATACACCATGCCACATGTTGATGTCTGCACTTTGCTGAGATGTCTGTAAATCCTAATTACTCTAGGGTCATGTCCAATCTTTTCTTTCTCTTTCTTTGACATAGTTGAAAAGTGCAGTGTGGCAGAATCCAGGAACACTGGATTCTCTTCTTCACTGCATTGTCAGTTAACATCTGTGTGAATCCTGTCAGAGATTCAGTCTTTTGGTTTTCTTTTCTTCTGTAAATCATAAATGATGCATTAAATACACAGGTTCAAACACCGATCTCAGCTTTTAAACTATGACTTCCAGAATCTCAGATGCGGGGACTCTGTCTGATTTAGTGGCAGGGAAGCTATTTCCATGTTTTGTTGAGGACCCAAAGGGTCCAGCCCAGTTTGAGTAATAGCTTAGATAATCTCTAAATTCCCTTTGCAGTTTGATTATGAATTTACAGTTCCAGTTTCCTTCCTTAAAACTTCAGTGATGTCTACACACATCACACACACACACACACACACACACACCACACACACACACTCATACACACACAGGCACATACCATACTCTTGAAAAGGCTTTTCCGCACCATAGCCCATGTGGAAAAATTCAATTCACCTGTGATTACAGATGATATCATTTTATTTTAACAATTTTTCTTCAAAATGCCTCTCAGGTAGTTTAAAGAAATGTCAAAAAGAGAAATAAAAAGAAGAAAAAAGAAAAAGAAAACACTTGGAGAAATTAAGTAAACATTTAACCAAGTCAGTATATAACCTTTCTCCAATCTGCTCCTCCCATCTACTGCCCTTCTAACACAAATCTTCTTTCTTGTCTCAAACATTAAGATAGGAGAGGGAAAGGGAGAGGGAGAGGGAGGGTGAAGGCAGGGAGAGGAGAGGAGACAGGGGGAGGGGAAAGGAGAGAGACACGGAGGAAGTGAGAGGAGAGGGAGAGGGGGGAAGGGAGGGAAGGAGGGAGAGGGGAAAGGGAGGAGGGAGAGGGAGGAGAGGGGAGAGGGGGAGAGGGGAGGGAGGAGGAGGTAGGGGAGGGGAGGGGAGGGGAGGAGGAAGGTAGGGGGAGGGAAGGGAAGGGGAAGGGGAAGGGGAAGGGGGAGGAGGGAGGGGAAGGGGAAGGGGAAGGGGAGGGGGAGGGGAGACTCCCTTAAGCTCATCTCTGAAGTGTTTCTGGTTTTTAACACTGCAGTTCATCTCAATTGTGCTCAAATTCAATTCACTTATGATTGTCTCCTGTATTATTTGCTTTATCAATTTCTCCCCAGACTCAGTGGGTAGTGATTGAAATTTGAAAGCTTATGGAGGAGAATAAAGACCAAAACATATTGAAGAAAATGTGTCTTGAGTCTGCTGGCTGCCAAGAAGCCCTGGCTTTCCCTCAATACACAGTTCACTTTAGCCTAGTCTCTTGGTAAACATCATCTACCCAGAATGACTTGGGATAAATTTAAATGATTTTTCTTCTTTGTCAAAATGAGTATTTTCTCTGTAGCCTTAGTTTTTCATGTTGTATGAGGTACTGGAGACTTTGGTTGAGATGACCTTGCATGTGGAAGGCATTTGGTAAAGAAGACATGATACTGAGCTGTGCAAGTTAATCAGTTAAACTAGTCATTGAGATCTTTTTGATTCTAATTCTGCTACAAGACTAGTTTTGCATGTATATACATTATAAGCTTGTTTTTTTTCCTTATGTTTAATTGACATAGAAAGTAGCAGGCATCTGACTACGTTTTCATACATGCTTAGTTTAGTTGGTCCCCACCTGTTCCTCTCCCCTTCTTTCCCAGCCATTTGTATTCTTCCTTTCCCATTATTCCCCTTCCACTTCCATGTCACATATGTGCTACGTTCCTCATCTCTCTTTTAAAGTATGTTTCCTCTCCCAGATACAGATCCTAGCCTTTATTGTTTATTTCTGTGTATTTTTGTGAGCATGAGTGTAGGTTAGGAGCTAGGAAACTGGAAACTTATTTTTAATAACACTCATTATTAGTATCCTGTTTGCCAAACTCATAATTTGTCTAATTTCAAATTCCATACTAGTGTTTTTTATGCAGAATTCATTGTAAAAAAAACAATCAATAATAAAACTATGATGAGCAGAGAAATATCAAGATAAGTGGATAAAATTCAACGTAAAGCCTGTATCTCCTAATGTTTATTATGTATATTCATAAGTAATTATTTTTAAAGTTGTGTATATTTATATTTTTTAAAGATTTATTTAGCTTGTGGATAAGCATTTTGCTTACAAAGTATGAGTATGTATTACATGCATGCCTGAATCCATGGGAAGTTGTTGGACCTGGAACTGGAGTTATAGATGCTTATGAATCACCATAAGGATGTTAAGAGCTGAACTCAGATCCTCTGTAAAAGTAACAACTGCTCTTAACTGCTGAGCCATCTGCCCAGCCCGAAGATTTATTTATTTTTATTTATTTATGTGCATGAGGTGGCCTGTAGAAACATGAGAGCATGTGAGCTTCCAAGGAGCTGGAGTTAAAGGCAGTTTTGATCCACCTGATATGGAGGTTGGGGTGCATTCAAGAAGTCCTCTGCAAGAACAATAAAATTGGTCAAAAACCAATGAGCCTTTTCTCCAGACCTATATGAGGCCATTCTTATCATTCATGCCCAAGACTCCCATTTATTTTCAGAAATGCCCCACAGTATCATATGACCTACCCCATTCTATATCTCAATACTTATTTATGGCACTCATGGAGTGTCCTCTTGGCCTTTTCATTTGAACATCTTTATTTAAAAAACTGCTTCCTATGTTACTGAATACTCAGGTTTGCTTATGTGTGTTTGAGCATGAGTATGGAGTTAAAGGATTATGCAATGATAATCTAGAACTTGAGACCCTTTTAAAGGCTAAGTTAAATATAATCAGCTGGTAACCATTCCTTCAGTGCATATATCCAAGGCTTCCAGATCTTGGCTAGAAGCAAGATTTTTCATACCACTCAGTTCTGCTTTTATGAATCTCTGTCTTTTCCTTTTACTTCTACTCAAAATCCTGTCTTTAGTTAAAAGTCTTTCACTTCCTGGAGGTCTCCTCCTACCATTATATTTCACTTCAAAATGCTATTGGACAATTGTAACATCTGAGGAGTTCCTTGATCTACCACTTGCAGGCTAAAGAGCAAGACAAGCTGCAGATATAATTCTGATTTGATTCCTAAGGCCTGAGGACTAGGGGGTACTGGTAACCAAGGGTAGAGCAAAGCATGTCTCAGTTCTAATAGAGACAGTGAAGTTCCCCTCCCTCCCACCTTCGTTTCTATCATGGGGTTGGATAGTACCCACCTATCCCAGGGAGGATACTTCTTTACTTAATCTATTGATTTAAATATGGATGTTTTAAAAACACTCCCAAAACACACCTAGAAATAGTATTTTATCATCTCTCTTGGCTTTCCATAGGTCAGTGAAGCAGTTGTAGAAATTAACCACATCTGTATGCTTCTGCAGAGGCAAAGAGTGTCCTGTCCTCCTTATCTCTACATGGAAGAGAGTCTGAAACTTGCTGGTTATTTGAGCAATAACAATTTGTCGAATGCTTATGTGCTAAGTACATTATACATATCTCTCAGGGGTATATGTGTTAAAATTATGATTATTCCGACATAGAAATGAGGATGATGAGACGCTCAGTGACTTACGTTGTGTGCTGTATGTCTGAGCTGGGTTGCAATGTCAGAACCCTATTTTTGGAGCAAATGTGAGTTGGTTTTTGGCACCTTTTTTGCTGTGATGTTTTATTTACCTCCTTTCTGGTTTTGTTTCACGGTAATCATTCTCTTGGGAGTAAGGTTAGAAAGTAGGAAAAAAGATACACGAGTGGTCAGACATTTTCCATGGAAGGCACACAGACCTGAGAGTAATATTTTGTTAGTGAGGAGTGAATCGAATTACATTATGCAGCGAGCAGAGGTATGTAAATGAAGTGGTTACATTTCCAGAAGATGGTGGTATTTCTCAAACAAGGAACAGTCAGGCATACACTGTAGAATTTCTACCTCGGTATCACAAATGGAACCAGGTCCTCTCGAGTATTTTGGTGCTTCTAATCAAGTTACTCACCTGGACCTACTTGACACCCAACTCCACTCCAAATACTTGTGCTTTCTGAGCGGAAGGAAGTAATACAAGTACTTCCTCTTCTGAATTTGCATAATTGCAGAGCATCGACAATGCTGCTTGCTTTCTCAAAGTGATTGTTGGAAAGGGATTAGTTAGTTCAAGTCTCAGAATAAAATACATCTGTATATTTCCTATCTTTAGGAATGCCTGAGAGCAAAGATAATGGACTGGAGAAACATGTGAGAAAAGCAAGCCAACATCTGCCAGATCAATAGCCCTTAAACAATTATCCTCCTTAGGAGGCAGACCTTAAAAGACCCCCAGGCCAGAATTTTATTCATGAACAGGCTGTTACAAAGTGAGCTGTATATTTAAAGTATTTTGAAATTATAAGAAATTCTCTTTATGGGAGATACATTGTTTAACAATTCTTATCAAAATATGTCCTTGGAAGAGTCTTTAGTATTTCTTTGAGGATGAAAACATGAAGAAATATGCCCAAAATCTAACGTAGATAGAGAAGGAGGTATAAGACCCATTAAAATATAAGACAAAGACTTGCATTAAACGAAAGAATTAGAATCATGATTATCTCTGAAGTAGAAATGAGCCTCTGAATGAACTAATGTTCTCCTTAGTCCTTTGACAAGTGACTTTAGCAGCTTCCATTATCGGAGCCTCTTGCACTTGGATTCAAAAGATTAAGTCATATGGATAGTTCCAGGAATGAAAAAAATCCTTCTCTAACCCTAGCAGCTGGAAAGCAGATATCTATCTGTCTGTCTATCTATCTATCTATCTATCTATCTATCTATCTATCTATCTATCCCCTCTCCCTCCCACCATGCGTGTGTGTGTGTGTGTGTGTGTGTGTGTGTTGTGTGTGTGTGTGTGTGTTTTTTTAGTTTAGGCCCAGGGAAGGTTTCTGAGATACCTGTAAGACAGGTGAGCAACAGAAGCATATAGGAACATATTCAACCACATTGCTCTTCTGGAGCATAGTATTACAGTAGCCAAAAAAAGGATCACAATGACCTTGGGTGACTGGAAAACACTAAGGACACATGCTTAAACAAACCTTTTTTCTACTGTGATATATAGATTAGATTGTGAGTGCACAGTTAATTGCCACTGTTTGTTATGTGCCATATATTGATAAACTAGCCTGTGTCTACCTTAGATGTGAAAGCCATCTTACAGTAAAGACAGACTAGGTTTATTTCTGTTTATGATTAAATCTGTTTCTCAAGTGATTGGGCTATGCTCCCCCTGTTACCTTAACAACAAAACGTTCTGCACTACCTGTTTGAGAAAATGGCAACCATGTCTTGTTTCAAAAGATTGTGATGATTACTTTGTTATAATTACATTTATATAGCCATGATGATTTGAGTTGGTGGTCTTTCTCTTTGTATTTTTGGGATTAGCAATATCTGGGCAAGAACTTCCAAAATACTGAGAATGTTAAGTGTCCAGGTTAAGGCTAGGAATAAGTGAATAGGAAGTACTGCAGATACTTATTACTGTATTCTGAACCACTCCCTAAACTCAATGGCCTCCAAGAAGGACCATTTATAATCTCTCATGTAGAATTGGTCTCAGAACTATATGTGACTTTGGGTAGTTGTGCAGCCTTCAGAAAATACAATAAGGCTACAATGTTCATAATGGCTCAATTATATAGCTGGCAGCATTTACTAGCTGGAGGTAAAGCTCAGCTGGGCTATCAGCCAGCGCTTCTCAAGTCTCCTCCTTGTGGTCTCTCTGCAAGAGTTCACATCCACATAGCTGATGGCTGGATTCCAAGACTAGAAATCCAACCATTAGGGGGTGACACTTGAGGAGGTCCAAGCTTGGACATTGTACATTTTCACATGTGCTTCATTTTACTGTCAAAAGGAATTATATGTCCAATAAGTGAAAGATTTTATGTGAAAAAAGCTCAAGAGACAGAGAGGTAGAGTTTAATCTATAATGTATAGGAAGCTAGTCTGTGGACCTGGGAGAAAGCCTACAAAAGAAAGTGCAGTTAACAGTAACTATTTATTCAGGGCTGTGCTATGTATATGTGACAGGGGACAGTTAAGTGTTTAACATATTTCATGAGAAAATTAAAGGCTAGGAGGTCATGGAGCTGCAGAGATAACTCAGAGGTGGAGTGTCTGACTATGTTCAAATTCTGTGGCTTCTATGATTTGATTGCTCCAGAGGGGGGAGGGGAGGAAGAGAGGAATGGAGAAAGAAAGTGAGACAACCAGAAAGAGAAATACACAGAAATAGACAAAGAGAATGAGACTAAAAGACAGATTCCATGGCTCATGTATATGAGCCAAGGCTCCATTTTCTGAGAAGGGAAAAATGTCCTGCCCATGAATGTGTGTGAGCTTGCTTGACATTGGGGACTCTCAAGCTGTGACTTACCTCTCATCTTCCTCCTCAGGCTATTGCTTTGGGCAATACTTCTCTTATCCAAGACAAATGAGTCCAGTTCCCATTGTGGGCATTCTAGCACCTGTTCTGCAGCATGTAGAAATAGCTACTTCAATATTCATTTGGAATTCATTTTGACTTTTTTTCTATGTTCAAACTCAGTATTATGTATGAAACCACAGTCCAAATTCTTCATACTAGTCATTAAATAAAAGCTTGTAAGAACCTTTTGTGGACATTCAGGTTGTTTTTCTTGGATACAATATCTAGTTCTTCAGAGCTATTATGGGTTTTAGCTGTTTAACATTTCTATTAGTCTAAAAGTGTGCCATTGACAGTAAGGAGAATATATTGTAAGAAAATGAATGTCTGGCAAAGCAAAGCTCTTGTTATTACTAATGTCTGGTAAGGACTCGAATCACATTTGAATGCTTGTGTTGCACTGTTTTCAAAGCAGAGTTGCACATATTTTCTGGATGTCCTTCTAAAACTCACACTTGAATGTACTCATCACTATGATGGAATGAAGAAGTAAGACTTTCAAGAGGAAAATTAGAACTTTTAGGTACCACACTATGAACTGGTTAATGCCACGATTGTAGGAGTGTGGGCTACTTATAAATGTGAATTTGATTTGCACATGTTTTCCCACTTCATCCTTTGACTGTCTTGTCCATGCTGTTTCCTTACTCTTCTCTATGTTCTGACACAGTACAAATGGCCTTACCCTATAGATGCTGAAACCATAGTCTTAGACTCTGGCCTCTAGACCAATACCCAAATAAATATGTATTGTTATAATTTACCCAGATTGTGTATCCTATTTTAATAGCAGAAAATTGACTAAGACAATGCAAATTCATTCAAAGGAACATACATGCATACATCCAAAGAATACACATGCATATTGATTGGTTATTAGATATTTATAGCAACTTTAAAATGACAGTTCAGAAAATACTTGTAATAACCTCTGTCCTGAGATATTCTTACCTGCTTTAAGGTAACTCACATAAAAAATGTGATTAGCATTAGCTTCAAGAAATATAGCACTGAGTGTGACTCTAATATTTCACATGGAATAAGTCATAAAGTAATATTTCTTTTTCCTATTGTTCATATGCTCCATGCACTTTATCTACATAGCAGTTGAGATGAAGCTACACAGATTTCTAAGAAGGAAAATAGCCCCAGCACATCCTATTTCCCTTCCTTTCTGATGAGATATGGGACCAGTCCCTGAACAGAAGAAACTGAAGTTAGTAAATGTAAATGTCTTAGTTTAGGCCATTGGAAGTAGCTGAATAGTGAGCATTTTCTGTCTCTGAACACAGTGCAGAAACACTTCAGCCCAGTGGCTAAACTCCCAAAGTAACATAATATGTACATAGTAGATGCAAATTCAAATTTGCTTCATCTCCCTGGACTCAATTTCCTTATGTGTGAAATGAGATAACTCTCTGGATTTTTGTACAAATTTTATATTATATGGCATAGTGCCATGTAGCAGAACAAACTAAATTGCTTTAAATTATACAGAAAGTCATTTACATTACATTCGTTATTTTTGTAATAATGCTAGAAAGTGAGCTATTACTATGTATATTTATACATATTCTAAACATATATATATATAATAACTTATATATACATATATATATATATAACACATATATGCACACATATGTATGCATACACACATGCATATACATGTATACACACACATATATGCATGCACATTTACACACATGCACATATATACACACACATATATAAAATACACACATATATGTATATGTCAATATATATTTTTGTTTCTGTTTATTATGTTATACCAATCAGAATAATGTCATGGTTACAATGCCAATGAAACATGCACAAAATGAATAGCTTCAACTTGTGTCTGAGCCCCTTAGAGAAGGGCACATAAAATGCAAGCATATATTTAGACAAATATACTCAGATGCAGGTGCATGTGCGTAAAAAATTATCACTGTCTTTGGCAGCATAGGAAAAACCTGTAAACTCTGTCCTTATGAGATTCGTTGACTTTATACAAGCAGAATAATGATTGAAGAGAGATGCCCCTCACATTTCTTCCTGCCTAAGATTCTAAAGCCTCTGGGCCATCTGAGTTCTCTTCTAGATTTTGTCAGTTATTTCCAAAGTGGCGTTGGTGGATAAGCACTCACAGCAGGTCTGAGTGGGAGAAGCACCAGTTAAGTTGCTATTCTAAGGTAGTGAACAGGATTCAGGGGACATTTTAAAGTTAGACAACTTTTTAGTTGTTGTTTTTAGAAAAGGTCTCATTATTTGCTTTGGTTATTCTGGCTGTAGTCCAGGCTGGCCTCAAATTCTCAGAGATCCACCTGCCTCTGCTTGCTGAATTATGGGATTAAACTCATGCACCAACATGCCTGTCCCTTTAGAAGGATAACTTCTACTAGTTAAATCTTAGAATAAAATGGGATATAGAGAATTTAGCCATTCTCTGTGCCTTACCCTGCTGACTTATTCTTGTTTCTTTGGAGTGTATATGAAGTCCCTGTCTTTTGAAGTAACTTATTTTAGGCTACATATTCAGAACCTGTGTTAGTGAAGAACTTTTTCAACTATGAAGCATTGAAGGAGTTTGTGCCAAAGATGGACTTATTGTTGGAGGATAAGATAGGAAGAACTACTTATGTCATGGGAAATTTTACATTACTGTTGTTCTAATTGCTTTTCCTCGCTGAGATAAAACAGTTTGACTGAAAGCAATTTGAATAGGAAAGGAATTATTTGACTTACATTTTCAGGACACATTTCATCATTAGGAGAAGTGAGAGCAGCAACTCTGAAGTAGAAACCATGAAAGAAGCTTGCATTCTGGACACTCTCTGGCTCATACTTAGCTAGCTTCCTAATATACCACACCCACTTGTCCAAGGATGGTGCCACACAAATTTGTCTGTGTCCATCCCCATCAGTCAACAATCAAGACCATCCCCACAGGTATTTTCATGGGATATTCTCATCTAGGCAATTCCTCAATTGAGGTTCTCCTCTCAGAAAACTATAAACTCCATTAATTTGATAATTAAACCAACCAGAGAAAGTGCTTTGTTCTATATAGGTGGTGTTTCTCAAATAATGAGCTGTTCTGAATCAAGAAAAGACTCAGCTATGTTCGTACTCCACACTTCATACCTGAATTTCCCAATAAAGTAGGAATGTGCCACATGAGCCATTCAGAGAATGTACACACTATATTTCAAAAATTTATCATGAACAAGAGTTAGAAATATATAATATTACTGATATACTGATTATATGTTGATATTCAAGACGATAAAGTAAGCATTAAAATTTAATTTTATCTGGATTTGTATGTCCTGCAATGTGACCACCATAAAAATCTAAGCTTGCAGATGTGACTCACACTTTACTTGTATTAATATAAGAGTACTGTCTAGATACTGCACACCTCAAAAATATATGTAAGGCTCAAACATTTAGGGGAAAAGTCTACTAATTTGTTATTTCTTATTTGTGGTAGTTAGATATAAGTGATTCGGTAGACTATAAAAATCTTGATATTTGAGTAGGGAGAGAAAAGAAATAGAAAAGAAACTAATAAAGTTACTAGCATAGAGGGCTGGAGAGATGGCTCAGCCATTAAAGAGTAGACTCACAACCTAAAATATAATATAACATAGAAACAGTGTTTTATTTTTTTTGTAATATAATCTTTGTAATGAAAAAAGAGTAGAAGCCAAGTACATGTAAGCTGCTGTTAATGATGGTATGTTACAATGTTGATGATGTTTTATGTCTTTCAAAATACCATTGGCATAACTGGGCTGGAGAGCTTAACAATAGTTTTACGTATTATCAGTGAATGCAGATAAAATACCCGACTCCCCACACAGCCAACATCCAAATTGTGGGGTGCTAAGTAGATTTAAGCAGCTAACTTATCCCTATATTAGAAATCTAAGATGTCTTGTATCTCTTGAGTCATTGGGAGTCCAAAGTAATTTTAAATATTAGAGTAAATTGTCTCTAAGTTTTCTTCTACTTTTCATTGTCTATGGTTTGGTGCTCCTTCAGCAGGAGACCTTCAGCACCACGGAGAGCTCACTCCCTGACTGTATGTTTGGGCATTCAGAAATCAGATTTCAATAGCCTAAAAGATTGATTTTCTCTCTCTCTCTCTCTCTCTCTCTCTCTCCTCTCCTCTCTCTCTCTCTCTCAATCCCTCTGTTTTTTTTTTTTAAATGTACTACAGAAATTGAAGGAGAGGAGAGATATTCCTATTCACACAGTCATATCTTCTTCATTACACTTTTTTAATGTCATTACAGACAATTCAACTTTTTAAAGTCTGTATTTTAGTTTCTTTTTTGTTGATAAAACACTATGAAAAACTCAAGTTATAAAAGAATCATGTTTATTAGGGATTACCATTTCAGAGGGGTAGTTCAGTCTATGACCGCTAAAGTGAGGGTGTCTGGCAGCCAGCAGTCAGGCATGATTTTGGAGCAGAGGCCAAGATCTCACATCTTTACATGACAAACATGAGGCAGAGAGAGATTACTTCTCACCAAAGGGCTTATAGAAATGAGCAATTTTTTTAAAAAAAAGAGCTCTAATGAGGATGCAAGTTTTGAGAATAATACATGTAGAAAGCACAACCTCCCCCAGAAGTGGGGGAACTTAACACATTGCTGTCTGCTGCTCCATTTTCCTAACATCATGGGAGAGCACAGAAAGTGACCCTGTGAATATCAGTATGTCTCCCTGATTCTATTTCTTCTAGCTGTATTTCATCTTCCCCTGGGGGTTTGTATCCTCAAAGTTGCTCAAGAGAAATCATTACCTTCTTTGTCATGTTCTAGCAAGGTCCTTCTGTCCCTGGGGCTGCCTTCAAGCCACTAAGGAGACACTATGTAGCTGTGATATGGAGCTTTACAAATATGCAAAACCTTGGCATTTTCATAAGCCACATGAAGATACAAGTAATTCTGCAAGACTGATTATGAAAAATTTGTCTTCTCATGCTGCTTCAACTGCTACAGCTGGAAATGAGAACTTTGCAATAGTTTTACCCCTCTGGAGTCTCTGCCTTCATGTTTCTCAGTACTGCAGTTGCAGTGGTTTTCTCAGCATTTCCTTTTAAGGCATTGTCTATCGACTTAGTGGTGAGAGACTAGTTCAGTTTGCAGCATATGTTCCACATGAGTATTATCACCCATTCTACAACAATTCTTAAAGCTTCAGGCAGTAATGTTACACATATGCACACGCACACACATTGAAAGACACAGTCATATATAAATACATACACACATGTAGACACACACACATAGATATAATCACACTGACGATACAGATACACACAGACACAGATACACACACAGGTACACACACAGACACAAAGACACACACAGACATACATAGACACATACACACATGTAGACATACACACGCAGACACAATCACAGTGATGACACAGACACACATACAGTCATACACACAGAGACATACATATACATACAGACATACACAGACACACAGACACATATGCACACACACACACATACACATACACACAAACACAGATATACATAGATACATACCCAAGCACACATACATACACATTTTCTCATCACTCATTCTTTGTCATCCAATATCTGATTTCCTGAGAACCAGTAATAACTTTTTTTCTTTTTGTATGCTTTTTGTTCCAAGAATTACCCCTTATCATCCCCAAATTTCAATTGCTATATATTTTATATGTAAAAGATATCCATAAAAAATTTATACATTTTAAAATGTTTGGATGTTCTGTCTGCATTTATGTCTGTGTATAATGTTGGTATTAGATGACCCAAGAGGCCAGAAAGGGTCATTGAATCCTGTGGAACTGGAGTTACAGGTAGTTGTGAGCTGTCATGTGGGTGCTGGAAACTGAAGCTAGGTCCTTGGCAAGAGCAGTCAGTGCTCTGCACTGCTGAGCATCTGTCCAATCCACAAACACATTTCACTATTAATCATACTCGTTTTAGAAAAAAAATTAGGTTCTGCTTGCATCTATTAAAATTGCTCACTCTTAGATTATTTGTTCCTAAGACCTATCTATTATATGGTAGGGTTTTCCGTAGATATCAGGGTCTAGATTCCATGTCTTTTCATTTACTGTTGTTTACTTCTTCAGTTCAGTATAAACTCCTGTTGCTACATCCTTGGGGAAAGGTGCAGGATAGGTGAATATTCTCTGATTGATGGCCATAGACACTTTCTATGTAAATGAGAGTTTGGTTAAAAAGGACATTTAAAACCAGTGGTTCTCAACCTTCCAAATGCGGTGACCCTTTAATACAGTTCCTCATGTTGTGGTGACCCCCAACCATAAAATTATTTTTATTACTTCTTTATAACTGTAAGTTTGCTATTGTTATGTGTTGTAATGTAAATAACTGTGTTTTGTGTGGTCTTAGGCAACCCCTGGGAAAGGTTCATTTGACCCCCCAAGGCAGCCATGACCCATAGGATGAGCACCGCTGGTCTAAACTAAGGTGGGAAATGAATATGGAGGAAAATCTATTAAAAAAAACTTCATTCAAAAATGTCACAGTGATATCTAATCTCTCTTGTGATACTCTAAATATGAAATAAAGAGAAAGACTTCTGGGGATAAAAAACATTTGTTTCTCTATGCTCTGAGCTCGAACACTACTGTTGAGATGATGTTTTTTTGTAATCCCCACCCTTTGAAGCATCTTGCTTACTGTCTCTTTACTACCTATGGGTTTAGATTTTTGTTTCAACCCAATGTTCTGAAGTAACATTGTGTTGTACTTCACGGAGTATCTCATTCATTTTATTTTAGGGAACCTGAAGTCAGTTTACATTTGGGGAGCTCAGGTAATCATTACTATTTAATCTTTTTTGAGTTATGTTTTATATTTAATTTCCAAATGATTAATATGACATTTTAAAAAGTTTTCACTTCTCTTCTTATCTCTCTTCTTCACTTCACTTTTGGGCAGAGAAAATAAGGTTTTCCACCACTTGGGATTTTGATTTTTGCTTTTCTTTGTTATTTCCAAATATTCCTTATTCTGTGGCTACTCTTTCTTGTAACTGTGTGATTGTACAGTGGAAGACATCTTTTCTCTTATTTCACTAAGGATGTGAGTAGAGATTTTTTTCATTTAATTCCAGTAAAATAGACTCACTTTACTAGCTTTGATATTGCTTCATTTTAACTTTGCTGCACAGTGCTACATACTATGAACCAAATATTATAATATTAAAATTATTGTTTTATCTTATATGCTTTAATAAATTGAAAGGGTATTATTTTAAAATACACTTTAACATTTATGTTTTTTTCTTTGCCATTTGTTTACCATCATGCTCAGATTATTTTATCACCTTATTATTTAAGGAGATGATATAGTAGAACAACAATAAGACATTCTATTTGTGCTGGAAAGTTTTATTATGGGTGGAACTGGTTAGACTTTTAAGCCTTTTCCCCTTTAAGTGCATCTTTTCTTCTCGCAGCCATAATGCTGGTCTTGGGGTTGATGGGAGAAGAGTATGGCATACTTGCTCTCAATTTTGTCCAGTTTTTACTCTACTCCCAGAGGACACCTCTACCTGCCACCAAATAACAGAATGTGGATAGCTGTTCCTCAGCTTATTCAAGAGAAGAAACATTAAGATGTAGCTTCTTAAAGTGACTTTTCTCATTCTCTTGTTTCTACCTTCAACTTCATACCCAATGTCTTTAAACACAAGCTACGACCAATTCATAAGCTTCTAGGTCACTTTGAAGGCTATGACTCAGTTTTTTTTCTCCTGTTTTCTCTACTGCCACCCCACTGTTCAAATACTTTAGAGCCATTCCTTTCATTTTTTACCTGCAGCATTTAAAACGTATCATCTTTCCCTTTTTATAACATCATGTTCCTTTCTAGGGGATTCAATTAGCCTTCTTTACCTTGCTTGGGTTCTAGAGATGTACAAGAGGGAAACATATTTCCATAAATATTTTACCTTTAACAAATATACCTTCTTCATCATTTCATGGTTTTATTCTCTTCACACATATATATTTATTCTCTTTCCTTGATTTTTCTATGGATCCCAGTGTTTACATTTTGTAAAATGAGTTTCCAGATCTTTTAAGATTAGTATAGAAAATAGGACCTGGCTCCCCACTGCTCTCTCACCACGAACTCCTCAGAAGAGATCTTACACATTTCATCTTAATGACTACTTTAGACCCAAAATAATTTTTATTGATAACAGTAATATGGTAATTCATTAAGGTATGCTGTTACCCAAGTGCTAATTAAAAGCAAAGATAGTTGAAGGATAAAGGAGGGCTTGAAAGCACATCACACACAAGTTCCTTCCTAATATATTTCTTGTCTGTCACACTTATTACTGCAGGGTGGGTTGGCAGGTTAATTATGTACGATGCAGGAGAGCAGGTACAGATGATGTTACAATCTCCAGAGCAAACACTTATAATCATTTTATCTAAATATAAGACAAACTCACCTTGATGAAGGATTGCATTTAGTGATTATATGTAAGGCGACCTTGCTTCCTAAAGATTGCAGGTGGCACCAAGTTCAATTTGGCTTAATAAAGCTGATAGAGAAATACTGACCCGATATTCACTCTGACTCATAAATGTGGATCCATGATGTCTGTAAATTTGTTTTATTTTATTTTATTTTACTGCCATTTCCTCTGATTTCTCTAGTTCCTGGTTCCTTCTCAAATTACCTTTCCTCTAAATATAATTCTCTGATACTATGTAATTTTTTTAAAAAAAAATTCAAAGCAGGTCTTACTATGTAGCTCTGAATATCCTGGAACTCATAATGTAGACCAGGCTGGCCTCAGACTCATAGAGATCAACCTACCTCTGCCTTCCAAGTACTGGGATTACTGTTGTACATCACTATACCCAGTTCTTGAAATTATGTAATTTAAAAGGACCATATTCCTAGCTTGAATGTATCCTGCAATGATAAAAGTTACCATCTTGTTTAGGCAGTTCTTTAGCTACATGAACAAACCTCTGGCCTGACTCCTGATATTGGTCTTACACACTTCTATTTTGTTCTGAAACACTAGCGAGACGCTCACTTATGCCTAGAACAGCCCATTATAGCAGGGAAGAGTCTCCCTAAAAGGTCGTGGTTGTTGTTGTTGGATTGATTGGGATTAAGAAGGCATTTACTTGTGACTCTTCTGCAGGGATTGGTTGTGACTTAAGAACCACTGCTCAATATCTTTGACAATGAAGACTCTCAACTTCTGAATTACAGTGGTCTATCTTGTGAAAGTTCACTCTCAGCTCAGTGCTGTTCAACTTCCTTCATTGTTTCTACGCACACCTCCACTTACCATTCCCCAAATAGCCTTAATTAGGTTGTATTCTTAGAAGAATTACCATGATCCTCTCAATGACAATCTAACAACTTGACTTGACACATAACAAGCAGGACCATACTGATTACAGTGAGCTTGATACAGTTGGTATTATCATAGGTTTCCTGGCAGAAACTGGGTTCCCAATGACCATAAAGACACTGGCTCTCTATTGCTTTGGTTTACATGGAACCTAGAATATCCCTCAGCCCCTCAGCATTCTTACTACTCTAAAACAAAGATGGCTAACATTTTTTTTCTAGTCACTCTATTTTTAGATTTTAGGAAAGTATAAATGATATGCTATTTCATAATCTTAATTTCTTTTCTTTTTCAAAATTCCTTGTCTCAAAATGGGCACTAATTCCCAGTGTGTTTACACTTAATATTTTATCTTCACTCACTCGACTTTACTCTTTGGAAACTAGAATATCATATGTGTACTGGTTACCAGTCCACTTTAGTTCATACATAAAGTAATTATTTATGAAACAAATACCCCTTGGGTACTGAGCTTCTCTCTGCTTTCCAGTATAGCCATAAAGCACATAGATAATATTCCAAGCTTTAGGATTCCTAAATAGGGCAACAACAACTGTGAAAATGTATTGTTGGTATAAGAGATTGCTGAGGAGGCAGAATGATTTTTGGCTTTTCTGAATATGCTGTTATATGTTCAGAATTATGCTGCCCGACCATCAGTGATGCCGTGCTATGACGGTATTGCCACAGAGGGTAATGTATGCTAATGACACCTATGTAACACCTTTGACTTATTTATATCTGTTTAATTGGTATCAACATATATTCAACTCTGTAGAAAATATAAACTACTTATTAATAAAGCCAAGAGTGGAGTTCCTTATTTTCTTTTAGTTTTATTAACAAAGTTTCTATGGAAAAAGAATAATTCTGTTTCTTCTGTTATGATCCTTGACTAAAAGACAATACTTTGCTCCTTGAAAAAAATATTTTCACCTCTATAATTTTATCAGATGCCCATGATAATAGTGAAAGTTAGTTAAGATAGAAATTATTGTCTTTCCATTGTTTGAGAAAACCCGGGAAGTATGACAGTTGAGGTTAAAGTTACGGAGTGTCCATGTGGCAGAGCAACATAGTGAACTTCAGATTTTCATTTATCCTACAAAGTCAATTGGAGGAACCAGGCATTTACCTGTTTCTTTGCCCGGTGGGCATCTTGGAAGAGAAACCATTGATACAATGCCCAATGTAGGGCCATATAGAGCTTGTAAAATCACTGAAGAATATTCAGTACAGATATCAGAAACAGAGATGCTGGGCTAATCTAATTTAGATATTTCTATGTGAAAGCTAAGCCAGGAACCCATGTGATGGATTCTTTTTAATATGGTATTATTGTCAGGGAATAGCTTCAATATGCACCGTAAGCATTAAATGCTAAAAATAATAACAGCAATTACAGATTGTTCTGACACCAGAAGAGCAGAATTATGCTTCTTAACTGTATTGCCTTCAGCCAATAAAGATGCAAAAATCACTTTTCTTTGCTTCTCAAAAACTATTTTCTTCTGTACTAGATTACCAAGAGATGGCAGCATTCCATCCATCATTCAGCAACTATATATTCTTTGCTTAAGAACTTAAGATTTCCTCTTTTCCCAATGAAGTGCTGAGAACAAAGAATCGAATTTAAAATATGAATCTGTTTCATAATCACCTATTGTCACACGGACGCGTAGTTCCAGATTGCCCTGATCTATACAGATGCCTTAATGATACATATCTGTGAAGATTCAAATGGCCCATTTAAAAATAATGCACGGTATATAGTCGGTGGCAATGTGTAACATTCCACTGAGTAATGGCTCAAAGAATGGAGATGTGTGACTCTTCCCCTAAGGTCTTTCAAGATTTTCATGTTTTCAGTACTCCTTTTATGCATAATTTAAAAAGTGATGTATATTGTTTTAATGAAGCTAAGTTCACACTGTATTACCTAGGTTGATACTGTGCTTGGAGTTCTACATCTGTTTGGGAGTGGGTTAGCCAATAGTTACATTAGCCCACCAGTATAAGCTAGTCAGTGCATGGAGTCTTAGATGTGGAATATTTTTCTACAGAGAAGTAGAAGGAATACTTTATTAGGGGTGATTTTGAATTAGCTAAAAGTTAAATATGTCAGAAGTTTGTGGTTCCAGTACTCAACTTGTCATAAAAATTTTTTGTAAGATTTATCCCCATAATTAAGTTATTATTTTATGACAGAGGGCAATAGAAAAATAATTTTGATTCATTTTTTCTAACGAAAGTGGATACTCTTAAAGCATATGGATTTATTGTGAGTGTCTCTTTTCTTTTCTTTTGGTAATTGTGTAGTTTTATGAGTAATTGCCTTCAATTGTCAAATAGCACATATTTGCCATAAAGTTAAGTTGCCAGCCAATGATCTCTGAATGTGAAATAGCTCTAAACACAGTATTGGAGACAGCAGAATCTCGGCTAATATGTCTTATTGCTTTCTGCTTTAGTTGAGGTCATTGCAGCCTCACTTGATCAGAGAACCATGGAGTTGGAAATCATTTGGGTTATTTATCTTCATCTCCCTTAAAGAATGACTCATTTATCCCAGAGAGCTGAAAAGAGGTGTCAGAGGAAGTCATCAGGAAGTGAACTGTAGAGGCAGCCATGATGAACTTATGTGATCGAACTTCCAAAATAAGTGATTTTTGTTGAAACAGTTGTAAAAATACTCCAAAATGTAATCTTTGGTGTTTATGTTGAATGTTGTCAGTGAATTCTTAGTGCCAACACTTACCTGGATTGATATTGGTATCGATGTTGAAATTGAAGTTTAGGCTATGAGGGAAAATAAGGATTGGTAATAAAATACATATCTGTCAGAAGGACATTCTTCGGTCAGCATAAACACTACTTGTCCCAAGTCTGCTTTGTTCAGTACAGGCAGGGCCCAATTTGTCCTTGTTAAACAATCCGTGCTCTGCATTCCTTCTTAAAAAGAGTTCCAGAGCTCCCTCTGTCTTCTTAAATGATTTCTAACAGAATTTTGCTAGCTAAATTGATGCTTTGAAGAATATTTTCAAAGTATCAATGTGAGTAATTCAAACTATTTAAGTAATAATCCTGGAGTAATCTCTCTATTTAGTAGCAAAATGTGCAGGTGGATGTTTTGTTCTACTCAAAGCTAATTTCTCGGTTCCATCACTTTATTTGTGAAAGAATGTAATTTACTGGTTTCCATCACTTTAATTTTGTATTCCTTCATAGAATTTCAACCTATTTAGGGTTCTTCTTAAGAGCTCCTAAGGGCAATGCTTTTCTGAAGATATAAGGAAAGGGATCTGTTTATCTAAACATAAAGGATTTGTTATCTTAAACATTCAAGGTTTTTTACTAAGAGAATTTACTTTATGTATCATGTACTTACATGACATGCTAGTATTTTCTACATCCTGTAACTCTGGACAGTTGCTACCACCATTTGTTTCCTTTCTTTGCCTATAAAACTGAGATTCAGAGAAATTAAACATTCTGGGTTCATATACTTAAGTTCTAGTGCTGGGATTTGAACAGGCTCAATGTTCTAAGTTACCCTTTGTTATCATTTGATCATCTTGAGCACCTTAAAGTCAAGATGTGGCTAGTGCTGGCATCTGTGTTTGCAGAGCATATGAAGACAAACAAGTGAGAAAACTTGAATGGCTGAGATTAAAGTTCTAACAGATCAGGCCCACATCCTAGAGTAGAAACCTGATCCCCATGGCTTGATCTCTAATGAAAGAAATCTCAAAGATATTGGTTTTCTAAACAGCCCAGATTCATTTTGTGAACAGACCTTACTAAACTGTGTCTACAAATTTGATTCATATTCTCTCTCCTCTTTCCCTCTCTTCCTCTCTTTTTCTATCTTTCATTTGTATCTCTATCATTCAGTTATTTTTCTATTTTGTCTTCTTTACAGAGTTTAATTCTTTGTGCACCCATGTCAACTCTTATCCTCTCTACATTGCATCTAGTGTCCTTGCTTGGAGAACTTCAGAACAAACTAGTGTCTTTTGCCCTTTTACATGAGTAATATGGTTTATATTTAACCTGGACATGAGTTAAAAAGAGTAACTTAACTATTTGGAGGAGCATCTTAAGACCTGTGAAACAGATGTGGCAGACATACCACAAAAGCAAAACGTAGCATCTTCCCTATTACTCAGTACATTGAAATCTATTAGAAATGCGTTTTAGAGAAAGGAAGAGTAAAGACCACAGCATTAACAAAGAATCAAGGTGGACAAAGACCTAAGGGCAAGTAATTGGACTGGAAAACTCCTGTCTTTCTTATTCCTGTGAGTTTATGGGATCAAGGCAGCCTCCAATCATGCTATTTATCATGTTGACATAGAAATAAACAGCATTTTATGAAATCATAACGACTGCATTTCTATAATATATCTGCTTTCTTGGCAGTCATAGTGGCTCAGATCTGAGTGATCTGTACTGGCATTTGTGTTTGCAGAGCATATAAAGACACACAAAGCATGAACCCGGGCAACAAGGAGTCATGCCTCCATGGGAAGCTCCCTGAGCCTCCTTGTTATAACTGTACATAATGTTCTGCCCCTAGGTCAGAGGACAATGCCGGCCTAGTATCTCTTGGTAAGTCTTGGCATCTCTTTATAGCAATACATATTGGTTGGTAAGATTACCTCATTTTACTGGATCCCATTATCTTTCAGATGACTGCAACTCCCTTGGATGGTGACTTGGAAGATGTTGACTGTAGTTCTCCTGACTTGGAAGATGAGGAAAGGGCCTTGGTTGGAGTATGTACTACATTATGGAAAATGATTGTTAAAAATTGATTCTTAATATGACCAAATAACTATGTTCAATGTTTTAATCATTATTTCTTTAAATTGAAAAAGAGTCTTACAGGGTATTGTCCATGTCTGTTGTAGAGGTGAGACGTTAGACATAGTAGCAAGGTGACTAAACAAGAACATGTCTAAAGTCATGTTGGTCATAAGTGGAAGAGCCATGGTGTGAATTTTGGAAGTATGACTAAGAAACCTGTAATAAATGTCATTACTGAATTGGTCCTACAGAGTGAGTATATACTCTTAGTTCTCCTTAGTAGTTCTTTTTTTGTTCAGCAGCAAGACCTGAGTGAAGACTCTTTCTTCTGTTTTTGTTTTGTCTTGTTTTTTTTTTCTTTCTTTCTTTCTTTTGGATTTTTTTTTGAATGTTCAGGGCCTGCCAAAACACGAGAAGGATGCAGGAAATAACCTTGTTGGCAAGTTGCATTTAGTGGCTTTTTTCAATGAAGCCTTCTCTGACTTTCCTGAAGGTAGTTATCGGCAAAGCAAATTTTATAGCACACTCTACCTCCTTAACTCTGGTCATTTATATATCATATCCCATAAAGAGCTTTATGTATAGTTTTCCTCATATATAATATAAACTCATTAGGAGTGAGGGTTCTTTTTCATTTCTTTTGTTTTATTTATAAACTAATCAGTCTGTCTGTGTGTGTGTGTGTGTATGTGTGTGTGTATGTATGTATGTGTGTGTGTGTGTATGTATATATGCATGTAGTCAAATTAGATAAATGTATTTATTGCATAAAATTTATTCACCTTTCTGTCTCTGTGACATAATAACAGAATAAAAGAAGTTGAGGGAAAGAAGACTTAGTTTGCTTACACAGAAGCCTTTGTCCATCACATTTGGCTCTGCTCTTTCTAGCACTATGTAATGAAGTAGACTCTTTATGTCAACGATCAGGTAAATCTGCTTACCTATGGTGGCCAGGAAAACAAAGCTATGGTTGGGGTGGAGGGACACCAGTGTCAAGATCATTTTGAAGACATACCCCAGTGACCTTTCTTCAGCTGTATCACTTCCTAAAATTTCTATGAGCTTTCCATTCACGTGGGCACCTGGGGACTAAGCCTTCAATTTGAGAGACTTTGGTCAGGGAGGGGTCATTTCACACACGTACCATGACGTGCTGCATAGTATATTAGAAGGTGATATATTTCTTGAGTACCATTGATTCAATGATGACTTCCCAACCCTACCAAAAGAGCAAAGAAGACAATATGAGGTTGTGGAAAGTCATCCTAGGGTGGATTTCCTTGTTTAAAACAAGTGATCTGTCATGTGCTTATTTCATCCCCTTCTTTGTTTCCTGCAGTCCTGTATTTTATACCACTTATGTCTGTTAATTGTTTAATTCCTCACTCTACTATGGTCTCTAGAAAGGCAAATGCCATTTATCTATGGGTCTAGCTATTGGCTGCTAATTACATATTTGAGGGATGTTTGAAAATGATTATCTGTGGCTATCTACATCTTCAGATACTAAATAGACTGCAGGAGTCATTTGGCCTGGATAGACAAAAACACAGCCCTGAGACTCAGGCCTGATACACACATGAAAGACTTTCATAAATAAAAAATATGCCATGTGGCTTTCTCAGAAACAGTTTGGGAGAGTGAATTTTGAATTTCATTTTTTAGCAAGTTTTAAAAAAATGATTTATTTTATTTTTTAAACTGTATGTGTCTGTTAGGTGTTTGAGTATGTACATGTGTGTGCATTTGCACTTGTACATGTGTGTGTGTCTGTGTGTGTGCATACATGCATACTCACGGAGACTAGAGGAATCAGATTTATTGGGCCTGGAGTACAGGCAGTTTTGAATCATTTGACATAGCTTCTGGGACCTGAATTCAGGTTTTCTGCAAGAAAGGTCTGAACTGTTAACCAGTGAGCCTTCTCTCTAGCCCCAATTTCTAAGGATGTCTTAAAAGCAACAATTAGTAAATAGGAGAAGTACCATGCATAAGACACTGAGAGATCCCCAAAGGCAGTATACTTGGCCTTCTTGAAATACAGATGGTGAGTTGTTCAACAAATAGACACCATTTAGATGGAGTGTGTAACTTTTGAGGTCATGGATGAAAGTCAACACAACCAGAGGGGCACATTATAAATGGGCTCTCACAGATACAAATAGGAGAGGCATTTGCTGCATTCATGGGACCCAGTCATTCAGGCCAAAGCTGGAGAATTTCCTTTTAGTTTCAAGGTAACATAAATAAAGGGTTTAATGATCTGCTCTCAATCAACGCAGACTCCAGTAGGGCTGTGAGTGGCTTTTCTTCCTAGAATACAGATCCCTGCAGAAACTGGCCGCTGGCTTAGAAATGGAATCGTGAGAGAAAAGCTGCTCCAGGCTGAATAATTATTTCATGTCTGATCCCTAAGTCTAATACCAAGTGAGCGAAGCAAACCCTTTAGTATAACAAATACTCACATTACGCTTATAGGAGCGAAGAGACAAATAGGAAGAGGCAGCCAATTTCTGTTGCCAAGGCAGGTACCAGTGAGGATTGCCAGGGGGCATACGCTGTGGCTAGCAACAAAGTCCTACCTCCATGTCATATTTGGGGCACGCTGCTAGCTTCTAACACTGGCCCCCACAAGAAGGATGCTACTGGAATGGATATTAGAATCACCATGCTTCCAACCTGGACATGGTATTTGGTAAATTGATTTCATTTTTTTCACTAACTAAAAGCTAGTCTGCTAATGGGAATATGATTTCTAGGTACCATATGGGCACATGGATATTTTCTAATTTAGTGGCTTGACTATTCTCTGTTCAGCTTTATATTAAGACATTTTATTATAATTATTTATTCTGCTTCTGGCTGAAACAAACAGAGCTATTTGTTGAAAGGTTAAATGACAAGAGTTGATGACTTACACTTCTGCTTGGGGAACGAAAGCAGATATGTCACCCACATTATTTCAATTATGTTCCGAAAAGGAAGGATGTCAGGAAAGAGTACGGCCTGGAGTGTTGATCAAAGGATAGTGGTGAAGTGGGCCTCTCATTTACAGCCTTTGTCTCCTGGTCTGACAGAGGCAGAAAGAACTCAGAGACCGTTGATTAAAACTGTTAGTTTTAGAAAGCAGAAGGTCAGGAAAGAGAGGGTGAGTTCCTCAGGACCTCTCATCTGTGGGCATTTTTCAGAAGGTCCTAGTTTCTGCACTGAGCTTCCACTGCTCTCTATTCCTATCTGCAGAATGTGTTGTTTCATTTCATTTTTCAGACAGGAAGGATACAGTAGTCATGGTTGTTTCAAAAATCTACCTAGAAAAGTAAAATTTAGAAAACATGTAAATATCATTTTCAGGGAAAACAAGAAGGAACATCAGTAACCTATTACCTAGAAGAATGTGGGTGATATGTGACTTACATGGTCCATCTATAGTAAAAACTGAGTTTCTCAAGACCATGTTGTCCTTGTTTGGTGTGAATGCTGTATATTTCAAAAGCTATCTGTGGCAGCTTAATTTCCAGTAGAGTGTTTCGAGAAAGTGGCTCCTCTGGGAAAATATCAAGCTTTAAGGACCCAGTCTTTATCAATGGGGTTGAAACCATCATCAATAAGATCTCAAAGCAATTCATTTACTGTCTTCCTAAGAATAGGGCTAGAACATGGTATGAGGCAGAAAGTAGCTTTCTGAATCAATGGGCACTTGGACTTTGCAGCCTGTTGAGCTGTTATAAATAGAGAGACAGTATTATAATTTAGATACTCATAGGTATCTTGCTATGGCAACCTGAATGGAACTTTGTTACTGCGAGTCTTCTATCTTGCTTCAGGTACTGCTGAAGGTGGAAGAAATGGTAGGTGCTAGCCCCAAGTTCTTGTCTATTGAGACAAAGGATATCTGCCTACTTCACCTCATTCACTCTCTTCTTTCTCCTCGCCATTTCCACACCTTCTTCCCTCTCTCCAGGCTCAAATCAATGAATTGTTGCTTTACAACAACTAAATAATAACTGACTCTCTCTGCTTCACACACACACACACACACACACACACACACACACACACACATACACACACACTCACAGTACTGACTATAATATTTCAGTAAGTAATGTTTCCCCCATTGGAAAGGTTTCTTGGAGTAGCTGTGACTTGAGTTGGAAAGATGGAAATTCTAGGTAACAAAAGAAGAACATGGAGTCTACTTCATGGAAATGACATTGAAACTTGCCTAATATGTAAGGGATGGAGTAAGGCTATTGTTAGAAGACGTGACTGGTGCTAATTTCACTGACCTCAAGGACAAAAACAAGGGCCAGAGTGGAATATCTTCTCAGGTAATAGAGAAGATACACTAAAATGCATACTGAAGAATTTAGACTAAATATTTTTGGTAGATAAGTTGAGGTTACACGTACAATTAGTTCCTGTCAAGAATTAAACAGGATTATATGTAAGATGGCAATCATTCTTTTTGATTGGTGACTTGCAGAGAGAGCTATCTCTTCTCCCAACTCCCACATCCATCTGGCCCCAACCTTATTCTCTGTCAATCTAAGTCAAATTTAAAATAAGAAAAAAAAATTGTGTCATTGACGTTGTCTATTTTTTGCTAGTTATGTCTAGCTCCTCAACACTGACTATGATTAAATGAAATGTTCAAATAAGTGCTAATGGTCTTACTGTGATTTAAGTTAAAATGTTTTAGTCTTGCTCAAGACATGTTCAGCATATATTCAGTGTCTTTCTGCATGCCTGAAATTGGGGTGGCAGCTGGACTTGGAACAAGAACAAAACAGAAAGAGGCTCTAACTTAGCCTGAGGCCACCAGATGAGCAGTTCTCAACTGGTGGGTCACTACCCCTTTTAGAGGTTTGAACAACTTTCAGGAGGTGTATAAGACCATGGGTTGAGACAGATATTTGCATTATGAATCAAAACAGTAGCAATGAGTTGTTATGAGGTAACAACAAAATAAATTTCATGGTTGAGGGTCCCTACAATATAAGGAACTGTACTAAAGGATCTAAGCATTAGGAAGGTTGAGAATCACTGTACTAGTGGAAATAGATGTTAGAAAATATTCCAAGAATGATGTCAGAAACCAGAGGCATACAAGTCACACAGAGGATAGGTGGGTGGGGTCAGGGTAAGGGATATGGCCTTTGGAGGTATTTGTTGATTGACAATCTCTTCCTCTTGGGCTGGAGATTCTGTTCCTTCCTGTTTTTCCATAGTCTTTATATGCCTTTCTTGTTTTTTTTTCTAATGTTTCTCTTTCAATAAGATTATTGGCATTAGTGTGTAGAGTATTTGCTACCTCGTAAACAAAAAGATTTAGTCAGTGCTATGTTTGTCTCTCAACTGTGAGGACATAAGTTCCATTCTCAGAACCATGTGAAAACAAAACAAAATGTTAGCAATGGTGAGATAAGAGGCAGAGATGAGCAGGTCCCTGGAGCTTGCCTGCTTGACAAGGCTCTAAGTCTTTGAGAGACCCTCTTTATAACAATGGTGGATGGTACCTAAATAATGATACCCAGTTTGTTCACGAACCTCCATCTACAATGGCACATACATGCACCTACATATGGGCACCTGCACATACATGCACATGCACACACATACATACACACAGCATCCCTTCTGATTCCATCACCCCTGCAACCATTCACTATCACTCCCTTCTGCCCCTTTTGTAATCTTTTCTGCATCTTTGAACATATTTTTTGAATTTCTCCCAATAAGTCTTTATCTAGTCCTCAATATTTCATTAACTTCTACTGTAAGGAATTCTAGTGATTCCTTTGTGGCTATTCTATGTGACTTCTGTCTTGGAGTCCTCAGTAACATTCACCAGAACACAGTCCTGTTTTCTTTGAGCTGTTCTTTCTTAGTTGTCACATGCCCTGGCATCCAGGCATCAGATTCACCAGGCTTGGGTTTTTCTCCAAGCCAGTGTTGCTTCTCAGTCTGTCAGGAGTTGGTCTTAACCCTTTTTCTTCATCTAACTGTATATCACACTTTTCTCCTTACTTTGCACTCTCCTTGGATTATGTCACCTTTGCCCCGATTTTAAAAACTCTCTATGTCAATTGCCCTCAAATGGTAGCTTCAAATGGTAGTTTTTCTTACACCCTAATTAATAATCCACATATGAATATATTGTTCTCTAGTCTGGGGCAGCCTGGTGAATATACATCAGGCTTTCTGAATGGAGGTAGAGTAGGAGAGATGCCTGGAGATTGGTTGAAAGAAAGTCTAATTTATAGCATGTGTCTATTTTTTGATGTAAATCTCTCTCCCATGCCTAATTGTAAGTTATCACTGTCATATCAACTAGTCACAGAATCCTGAGAATGTACTAGACTTTCTTTACTCAAAACAAATGAGCCTGCACCTCGTGTGGATTTCATCACAAGACTCTCGCTACCTTGATCTTCATTTATTTTCTCAGGCACATTACTTGAGAAAAGCACCCATTTCAGGTGATGGATTCTATTTCTTTCTCTGTCTGAAATTCCTTCCTTAATATTGAATTCAACTCATAATATAGCACAAGAACATTATCACAATTTATGTCTCATTGGAGTTCATAGCCCCCCTTGTTGAGATTTTCTTTGAAAATCCTACAAGTTATCATATTATCATTCTCTCATGCATCACCCAGTAGTAATCCTCTTTGAATGATTCACCATTTGATGTTTGCCTAACATATATATTTATTTATATTCTTTTTGCCTGGCTGGAATATCTTCTCTATAACCCCACGGACCTTATCTGTCATGCACACTGTGTTATCCTCAGTGCTAGGAGTGGTGCCCAACACCTAGTGCTCAATTTGAAAAACAAATCAATGAATAAAATAACATTTCCAGCACAATTGATTTTTGCTTGCTTACATGGTCTTAGTAATAACTCCGAAATCATATTTCTCAAATATAATTTGCTTTTTTCTCTCTCTCTTTTTCCATTTTGCAGATACTCATTTCCTACCTCACAAAGCCGTTCTTATCCCTTCGCTCTTTAAATCTCAAACTATTTTTCTCCCTCTGGGGTCTAATCAAGCTCCTACATCATCACACCTTTTCTAGCAGTAATTCTTAACCTTCCTAATGGTGAGACCCTTCAATTCTGTTCTTCATGTTGTGGTGATCCAAGTCCATAGGATTATTTTATTTCTATTTCATAATTATAATCTTGCTACCGTTATGAATCCTAATGTAAATGAAGGATATCTGATATGCAGTCCCTACCTTAGGAGGTCTCCACCCACAATGTTGAAAACCAAACCCAGAGCCTCCTTCTACTAGGGGAGTATTACTTGATTGTAGTATTCTACAAGTAAGTCCACCCACAGCGGACTACCCTGTTTTGTAATAAAGATTTTAATTAATGGCTGTCCTAGGCCATAATATTCCTCATCTATGAATGATAGACTAGCCTATGTCTCTGCTATTGTTCACAACCTTGTGAGTGACACATTGTATTCTTCCCTGATCCTGTGAGTTTGCATTTGCATCTTTATTTAATACTTTCAAAGTCTATATAGTCTTCTAGACCCTTGACTGAGTTCCCGTTGTTGTACTAGAGATTTGAACCTCCTATACTATCCACTAATACTATTTTCTTGAAGACTTATTTTTTTTAAATTTTTACATATGTATGTCTATCTCTCAGTGTACATATACACGTGTGTAGTTCCAGAAAATGTCAGAAAAACTAGAATAAAGCTTTGAATCCCTTGGAGTTACAGGCAGTGATATGCTGCCAGATATAGGTGTTGGGACCTGAACTCTGATACTTAAAAGAACAGCAAGCACTCTTAAATGTTGAGCTATCTTTCTAATCGTTCCACTGAGATTCTTGAGTCATTTCATGGACAAAGTACATATTTAGTGACTGTTGTAGCGATAAGTATTTAAAAGCTGCTGTATGCTCCCGGCAGGTGTGCCCAAGAACTCTGGATTCACAAATGAAAGACACACACGCCTAGAGTTATTTTTAATATGCCTTACTCGTTCAATGGTTGGGCAACTCCTGAATCTTCAAGTGGCTAACACACTCCCCTCTGATATTCCTGAATCAATATTTGCTAACTCTATATTTTATCTCTGCTACCCCAGACCCAACTAGGGGAGTGGCCCCTGGGGCTCCTTCCCTGACTGTTACATGTCAGTGGACTCTTAAGTCTGATCACTCTACTTCTCCCTCATGGAGATTCTGCCCTTTCTTCCTCATTTTGTCCCTTCTCCAGGAAATTTAACCCTGCCCAACCACTGGCTGTTAGTAACTTCATTGACCAATCAAAAACCTATCAGGGACAGGGAACTTCAACGTCTGGACTTGGAGATTCCTGTGTGATTTTAGGAGCCGAATTAAGACAAAGCATTAGAACCAATCCCCAACAGAATGTTTGTTAACTAGATATATTTTTATACTGCTCAAGGGCACATAAGCTGAACTGTCTTTGGATTTCTTCTGTAGATAATGTTCTTTCCTGTCTTGTGCTCTGGGGGTCTCATGTGTATACATTACATCAAAAAGCTTTCATTCCTACAGGGTATAGCCTAGTTGAAACAATGCATCTCGTAAATCTGAATCAGAGAGAAAGAATGGAAGTGAGGTAAGGAAAGTGGTCAATATTTCTCTATATAGCATGTTTTCTCGTTTCTAGTATAGACGACAGCTCTATAGTTCTTCCCCATTGCCTCACTTTCTGTAAATATCTTAATCTCTTTACTTAACTCCCCTGTTAAGTAAATGTAATAACTTGTCCAGTTTGAGAATGCCTTCTATTTACTGCTTAATTGCATAGGATTTTTTTTCTTTTCCACAGGGCCTGAGCCATTTTTTAGCACATAGTTTGAATTCCAACTCTGTTGTGAACTTTCCTTTAATTACTTCTGATAGAAACAAGACTCAACGAAATGCAACTCAATTAAATATAACCATGTTATCTTTTTATAGATTCAAATTCCTCTGTCTATGACAAAGGAATTTCTGTCTCTGATAGAAAGTAAATTTTCGGAAAGAAGATCAATAACTAGCTACTTTAAATATATGCCTGACTCTTCTCCATGTTCATAACAAACATTATTGGACATGTTACTGTCATTTCTTACCTGGCTAATGTCATTTATCACCTGGCAGATGACCAGTCCAGGGATTTCTGTCATTAACTAAGCTGAACCTTCAATAGATCTTTAGTCTGTTTTCCATGCCACATTCAGAGTAATGTTCACTAGATACAATGCTAATCACACTTCATTGCTGTATCTGTTGTCTCATTACTGTGACAACATCCCCGATGAAAACAATTGAAGATGGAATGGTTTGTTCTGGCTTTAGTTCTAAGGGACACTGTCTTAGATAAAGAGCATCTGGGTATGGTAGTAGAATCCTGAAGTGACTGGTCACATCGCATCCACAGCCAGGAAGTGGAGTGAGATAAGTGCCTTTGAAGAATGGTACCATCTACATTTGAATTTCATGCTGAATTAACCTACTTTAGATAATCCCTCACAGACGTGCCTCAAGATTTGTTTTCACGGTGATTCCAAATCCCATCAGGTTGACAAGCAAGATTACCTATCACTGCTCATCTCAAACACAGAAATACAAAGTTAGCGTATGTGTCCTCTAATGACCTCCTGAAGAAAAAAGTTAAACTCTGGCTTGATTCTTTTTTTTTTTTTTTTTTTTTTTTTGTTTTGTTTTTTCAAGACAGGGTTTCTCTGTATAGTCCTGGCTGTCCTGGAACTCACTCTGTAGACCAAGCTGGCCTCGAACTCAGAAATCTGCCTGCCTCTGCCTCCCAAGTGCTGGGATTAAAGGCGTGCACCACCACCGCCCGGCCTCTGGCTTGATTCTATGTTGCATGGTTTGAGAATTCCAGCCCCTCCAGCTCTTCTCTTACTGCCCTTCCTTTGCTTCATTCACTTCAGAGATAACAGATTTCCCTTATTGTCCCAGTTTCCTCATATTTCCTGCTGGCATGAGCCTGTGATACAGTCTCCATTCCCAGGAATGTTCTTTTATGTCTTCATCAGTGATCTCTTGCTTATTTTCAGACTTTAGTACTTTCTTTATTCAGTCTTCCTGACTTTCCCAGCTAGGTCAAATCTCTTTGTTTACAAATTTCTTCTCTTCATAACACTCATTACAGTAGCAACCTTCCATTTACTAGGGTTGTTATTAGTCTAATTAAGTCCCCTTTAGCTTCCAAGCTCAGCAGATATCATGTCCACATTTGTTCAGTCTTATATGTACAAAGGCTGGTAATGCTTGAAACTTAACAAATATTTACAAAACATACAAATATATGATCCTGACCTAGTTCTAGTCGAGTGGCTTGTATCTACTGAATTTCCTTCCAATTGCATTCATTATTCCTTTGATGAGTATTTTTGTTTTAACCAGATCAGTAGACAAATCACTGTGACAAAAAGAGTACCTTTCACAAAATTATGTAAATATTCCAGATTTATTTAAAAGCAGTGGTAAATGAAGATAAGCAAAGAAAAAATACCCCAAGATAAGTGCTGTTATTATTTGGGAGTTCATTGTTTCAAGATCTTTTTCTCTGTTATTCAGGAGTCCTTTGGATATAAGCAGCAGTAAGTGAAGAAAAGAGTTTGGATAAGAAGTGAATTTATTGGAAGGACTCTAATAAGGTCACATAATCAAACAAGAGACTAATACTCTAATTATAGGAAGGCGAGAGAGTCACTGGAGCTGGATTCTCTCATCCCATTACTAGTCTCACTGTCTGTCTCTGTCTGACTGTCCCTTCTATCTGACCAGTTTTATTACATGTTTTTGCAGGCCAGTTTCCTGTGTGCAGAGGTGGAGGTATTCTAATGGTAGTAGGAAAGGATTTCTGATTTTTAGCTTGACAAAAGTTCTGATTTGTGCCAGGGGGGCATTTTATTGGCTACATTATATTGATTCAGATCCAGAACAAGGCAGCTGATATCACATGAACATCTGATCAGACTTGGAGGAGGAATAGCTCCAAAGGTAGTAAACAAATGAATGAACAGACAACTAAAGGAAGTTAAAAGAGGACTGAGCATATGGCGCAGTGGTTCAGCACTCTTCTAGCATGAAAAAGGCCCTAGGTTCAATCACCAGCATGACTAGACCAAAAATATAAAATAAATTTAAAAAAGTTTAATAAGGAAACTTCAAAAAATATCTTTTAAAAAGCTTTGTAGGAGATAGCATGACCGTGATTATGCATATGTATGTGTGTGTATGTGCATGTGCATTACATACCATTTAGTCCATGTAATGACTGATACAACTTAACCATCTTTCTAAGAACTGTTGGATTGCTTGCACTATTGGAGGACAGGAAATCAAACCTTGGAAGGAGGGGCAGTTTTGACTGCCATCTTAATTTTTCAGTTGGGGTGCCACCACAGACTATAAGGCAGAAGTGAGGGAAGCATGGGATAGCGGAGCAGGCCGAGAGGGAATGCTGAGCAAAAAATGATCCTGGATTTAGTCCGCAAGGAGGAAAGTCATTCAAAGAAGAGGCTAGCAGCCTAAATGAGCTCATTTCTGAGAGAGGAATCAGGAGTTAATGAATAAAGATAGAAGTAGGAATCTAAGGAGATAATTGGCCTTACTAGATAGAAGGTCTCTTGCCAGAACAGTACATCCTAAAAATGCTAATGTAAAGCCCCAGAAGATTGGGGCTGCATTAGATAAGAGCAGGCTCATCAGGGCTATTTGCAGAAAAGTCAGGAAGGGCCCCAGAGCAGGGGTATATATCAGCAATCAGTCATGAGGAGGATGGAGGATGCCGTTCATTTTCCTCAGACTTAGCCTCTTCCTGAGGTCTCCTGGGGTTGATGAGACAGCGCATGACCACGGTGAGCCGTGAGCCAGTGAGCGGCTTCTCTCCCATGAGGTTCACTTTGTCACCACAAGCCTGTACTGCAGAACTGATCACCACAGTGAGAGCTGAGGGGACCAGTTCTCAGCTGCCAACCTCATGCCTCAGGTATGCTCAGTTCCCAGGAGGCCTCCAACCCTGACTCTGCAGACCAGGCCACTGCCAGCCACCCATCAGGTGCACCATTAGCATAATTTAAATACCATTTCACATTTTATACTCTCATGGCAGGTAACACAATCTCAAATTCATGAGGCATCTGCTCTCTCCTCATCCATCCACTCTGGTGATAAGTTTTTAAAGGCTTTTTTTTTCTTTCCTAAAGACTTTAGATTTGAAGTTTTTTTTTTCTTTCTTTCTTTCTTTCTTCTTTTTTTTTTTCAAGCAAGTTTGGGAGACTTTGAAAAGTCATGCTCAGCAAAAAAAAAAAAAAAAAGAAAGAAAAAGTAATTTATACTCTCTCTAGTTAATAACCTCTTATGTGCTTTAATAATTTAAACCAATTATCAATGGGAAGGTCTATAGTGTATACTTCAATGATTGCTTTTCGTATATTTCCTCCTTTCTTCCATGCCGTATGCCACTTGTCCCCAATGCGTCTCTAGTGTCTATTATCTCTGCTACGCACATAAAATAACTTGCACTAGCTAGGAGAACATGACCTTGACATGGAGAAAAGCAGTCCTTTAAAGGATAGCTCAATTAAAATCTCAGGCCTCTCTGTTCCTGATTGGATTTCATTACTATTCATAAGACTGTGCCTTGCTGAGCCACAGGCTCACCCGGCCCTCAAGGAGGCTTTCAGAAAAGGTGCATTAGAGTTCTCAGTGGGATACTTGCCTGGAACCTGTGGATAAGGATCAAGAAGAGCTCATCAGCCTGACTTGACTTGGGGGAGATTTAAATGTGCACGCCTGCTCCTCTGATAGATGGGGAATGCCATGAGGGGAAGTGAATTGAAACAGTTAAGAATGTTGCTTCAGTATGGCCAAGTTTGAGTTGATGGTCTGAAATTTAAAAGCAAGTGATTATGAACAACTGTTTACTCATCTGTAAAATGGGTAATAAGTTTCTTGTAAAGTTAAGTGTATATGTATACATTGCTGATTTCATTTTCCAATACATAAATAAGCATCAAAGCTTAGATCAATCTTCTAAACCTTCCTAATGTGGTGGTCCTTTAATATAGTTGCTCATGTTCTGGTGATTCTGAACCATAAAATAATTTTTTTTGCCACCTCTAACTATAGTTGCTATTGTTATGAATCATAATGTAAATATATATTTATATCATATATATGTATCTATTTTCTCTTCCAGTGGGTCTTTTAGGAGTCATGATCCCCAGGTTGTGAAACACTGGCTTAGGTGGTTATAACCAGACAAATCAATGAGTTACTTTTCTCCCACTATGCTCAATGTTTTTAATGGCCAGTAATGACTGGCACAAATTTTGTATCATCAAGCTTTAGATATTATAATCTGAGAATATGAGGAGGTGAAAGGAAAGTGCATTGGAGCAGGCAAGGGAGGTATCCTTATAGAGATATTATGTACAAGAAGTTTCAAACATATGGGTGATGGATATGGAATCACTTTAGAATATAAAGAACTAATGTCGAATCCCCAGTCAAGAGATAGGTTTTCTTAGTTTGGGTTTCTATTGCTCCGATGAAACACCATGACCAAAAGGCAAGTTGGAGAGGAAAGGTTTATTCAAATTATACAGCCATGACATAGTTCACCATCACAGGAAATCAGAGCAGAATCTCAAACAAGACAGGAACCTGGAGGCAGGAGCTGATGCAGAGGTCAGGGATCAGTGCTGCTTTCTGGCTTGCTGTCCCATGGATTGTTCAGCCTGCCTTTTTATAGAACCCACAACTACCAGGTTAGGATTGGCACTGACTACAATGGGTTAAACCCCTCCCCCCGCATTGACCAGCAATTAAGAAAATACTCTACAGGTTTACCTATAGCTCAATCTTGTTGAAGCGTTTTCTTAATTGAGATTCCCACCTTTCTGATTACTTTATCTTGTGACAATTTGACATAAACTATCCAGCACAGACATAATAGGTAAAACATTTAATTGAAAAAAAAAGATAAAATATCTTCACTAAACAGATGACTAGAATAGATATCACGGGCAGAATCTATTCATATGTTATTGTAAGGCTTTATAAAGGAAACCCAATGTGCAGTGGTTTGAACAAGAATTCTCCACAGGCTCATAGATTTGAATGCTTGGGTCCCAGTTGGTAGAATTGTTTCTGTGATGCAGGCAGTGTGTCATTGGAGGTTGGCTTTGAGGCTTCAAAATGTCATACCAGGTGTAGTTGCTCTCTGCCTCCATCTTCAGGACCAGATACAAGCTGTCAGTTACTGACTGCCATGCTCTCCATGATGGTCAAGGATTAATCCTCTGAAACTGTAAGCAAGCCGCCCAATGATATGATTTATAAGTTACTTTAGTCATAGTGTCTCCTCATAGTGATAGAATAGTAACTAAGACAGCAGGGTTATATGCCTTATGCAAAGCAGTAACTAATATTTTAAAGACAGCTCCTGACCTTCTTTCTCCTATAGAACTGGCCCAGCTGCTACATCAGGAATATATTATGTACTGGGTATGTGTGGCATAAACACATATTACACATATGTATAAGCAAGGAACTCTTCATAGGTAAGTACATAATGTGAGGAGAGGATACAATGGAGATTAGAACCTGGCAGTCTGGGTGGGTGTTTTTGAGTGACCTCTCTAATCTCCAGCTACCCCTTGAAAACCCTGTCCTCTCTGGAATATTCTAGTAACTCTAACTAGGGCAGAGTCTTAGAACTTGGACATTGTCAGTATCAGAAGCTAGATAATTTTTATGGGCAGAATAACAGCTTATACATTACAAGACTTTTAGCAGCATCTTGATTTGTACCTTCTAGATACAAGCAGTGACTTCTCAATAGTGACAATAAAACATGCCTCCAAACACTGCCAAGTATCCGTTGAATGAGGGATATTATCCTGCCGAGGGCCACTGCTCTAGAGAGTGATAATTGCAGAGAAGGCTTTTCCTGGAAACCTTCCTACCTGCTGTCCAAGTCTCTGACCCAAGTTCTGTTGAGGCTGAGGCCTATTTCTGAGCCTTTGATTTATCGGGATGGGTTAGGTGCTATGATGTAAGAGTCAAGGCAGAGGTGACAATATATTAAATAATTTTCAGATGAAGAAAACTTTACCCCAAATTTAATTTCCCCATTCATTATGGCCTCATTTCAGTATGCAATCTATCATTATCACCTTATCACTAGTTGAATCAGTCAGGGGTAAGTCAGTTTGAAGAACGGCTGTGCTGATTGTATGGTTGGACCTTTATTGCTGTTTCCAATAATGCTCTGCTCTATGTGGATGATGAAGAAATCCTTTGTGTTTCTACAGAGGCAGTTATAATGGAGTGGTGTATAGAGTAATGGACACACTCAATAGTGCCAGCCTTAGCCAGTGTTGGATGAGGTTAAATGTGAATCTTTTGTGATTGTTCAAACAGATCCATGTTCCGCAGGGTCATATGAAAGTGTCACTTTTTCTTCCAACATCCAAGCCCATTCCATGTTCCCACAGGTGAATGTACACCTCCAAAACACATTTCCTAAGACAAAGCAACTGCTCTAGAAGGTAATTGCTCACCAAGATATTTTCTTCTTGATATTAAATGCTTTTACAGTTTATTATTAATTATTTAATTTATTCATTTATTTATCAATTTATTTATTACATTGCTAAGATTAAACCCAGGCTTTTGTGCATTTTAGGCAACACATACTACCAGGGAGTGGCAGATCTAATCTTTGAAACTGATATTCCTAGTCCAAATATTTGGTAGCTGTCCTGCATCACCCCTCCACCTTGGGTCTTTGATAAAATATGGTGACTCTGTCTTAGAGCCCACTGTCAGTAGCAGTTCTTAGGTGACACATTAGTTTGCATCACAATGATAAGAACACACACACGCACAAACACAGGCACACATGCACACACAATGCTCCCTTTCTTAATTCAGGTTTATGATTTCCATTTCAGCATTATAATGTCTTCAGTGTATCCAATGTAACCTTTTATCACCCATCTTTCTTAAGTCAGCACGTTAGTTAGGAACCCAAACATTTATCAAGACTGTGTCAAAGCTAGAGACACCACACATACAAGAAAGGTTTCAAAGCTCACTTCCTTCTCAGCTTCTGTCTTGTCATTTTTCAGTGGTCCAGTTTCTTTGAATTAATTTCCCATTCTTTGTGTCCCAGTCTAGATGTGATCCTTGAAATAACTGAAATCTTTTAGGGTATTGTTGTGGGGAATTTGAAGAGAGCACAGACTTCAGAGTGACAAATCAACTGTTTCAGTATGTATAATAGATAGTCAAATGTTCAAACTGAGTTCAGGCTTTGGGGGAGCCGACTTGATACACTTGAACTTTGAACTCAAAAGATAGAGGAACAATGGAAAAGCTGTACTACATGACCTCATAGTGTCAATTAAAAAATACCATGCTATTTGACAGAGATGAGCCATTGTCCTTTAAGAACTACTTGTCTCACTACCGTGAGAGTTATTTTTCTGCTCTTTAGTTTTGATTGGGGTCTTGGTAGAGTCTTATCATGCTGGACTGGCCTCTAACTCCCAATATGGCTTAGACTAACCTTGAACTCCTCATTGTTCCTATTTCTGACTCCTAAGCACTAAGATTAAAGATGTGGGTCACTATGACTGGCCACGCCCATGAATTTTAATGCAATGGGTTCTTTTATAGTTGCTGCTGTTTAGGCATAAATAGAATTAAAGCTACAAGTCTTTCTTAGGAGTTTGTTGTTTGACAGACCCAATTCTGTCTCTTTCTATTTAATATGGACAGCTACAAATCCTGAGTTACCACTGCACCACAGAAAGAGTGGTAGCCTAAGAACTGTTGACATGGGCATGAATAGGAGCCCATTAAAAGTGATGGAACATGATCTGAGAGTAGGGATAGGTACGGTTCATATGATATATGTGTGATTAGATTGCCTCTTCCTCTGGGCCAACTATCCTTCCTCATTACTCCAGGTTTTCTTTCTCTTTGACATTGATCCATAGGCAGATTGAGGACAGTGTACGCCAAGGACAATACGAACTGAGTTATAAGAATGAAAACACCACCAGTTTGCCAAAGATGTTCATTACTACCCACCATGCTGTCAGTCATGGATCCAGGAGAAAGCGTAACTGTTGGTAGTTTTAAGCCATTTGGCTCAGAAGTTCAAAGGACAAAAAAATATCACAGATGTTTGACTTATAAACCATAAGGATGAGAATCCTGCAGAATGCACCTTATGTGAATTAAGGGAGGACTAAAATGAACATGGAAAATTGAAACTGCCTTCATTTTCTGAGCCAGCATATGCTGCAGAACAAATAAACTATGCAGGCAAAGCCCAAATCACACAAGGATCCCATCCCTTGCCAGCCCAGGGTCTCTAAGAGATATCTGTGTATATCACTTGGTCGGTCAGCTGTGAGCTTGAGTCCACATGGTTTCCTGGACCTGGATTGTTACTTTGTGGCTATCTCTCGACTAAAGTATCTCTAAGAACTTGGGGAAAAAACAGAAAGAAGGGATTATCCCTCTCCCTGAGGCTACACAGATGGAAGGGACTGGTCAGATACTCATGATGTATAGGAGCCTTTTGCATCTGATTTTTCCTTTCATTATCATGACCACTATTTTCACTTACTCTCCCATGAGCTCCCTCACTATAAGGAAAATGTTTCTGTCATCATCAGCTAATGAGGGCAGTTTGTCCCTGTGATCCCCAAAGATACTATTCCTCCCCTAATTAATCAACAAGCATTTATGAAGGTGCATTGACATATAATCCCATTGCCACCTCTGGGAGTCTGCTCTTCCCCTGTATGTGGCCCAGTGGAACTCACTCTGCCTTTACTTCTGTTGTATGTGGTTGAACACTGTGACAATTTCAGCTCTGCATGGCTGATCCTCTCAATATACTGAGAACTTTCAAACTTGGGGGGGTTGAATATAAGTCTAATGCCTAGAATAAATCCTGGCATAGTAATGGGTACTCAATAATAATTTGAAGAGTGGATGGAACAGAGTAATTTGTACTTGGTGGTTCTTATTTCATCATCATTGCTGTGACTAACAGAAGAATATGGGGGCCATACCCTCTACTTCTGGTAATATTATTATGTAGCTCAGATGAGAATAAATCTAGTTTGTCAATGAGATGCTGAATAGATTCACATAGTAAAGCTGTAAGAGTTTGAGGGAATTAATAAATTCCAGAGAAAGTAGGCAAAAGTCACAATGGCAGGATTTAAGTTGCTTTTGGAAACTGCTAGGCAATGATGATATGTATTTAATTGATAATAAGGATTCTTGACCATCCCAAACATCTAGTCATTTCTCTAAAGTGATTAGTACTACAAGGCTCAAGACTCTGTGAGTGCTGTCACAGATAAGCAGGCTTTTGGGAGACATATAAGTAAGAAAAAAAATCTAATTTCTGTTAGGTGAACTATGTCAATGACTATTAAGATAGCATCTAAATTGTAGATATTCTCACAATCATAGGTTCAGCCCCATGAAGTCCCCCATTCTTTTTCTTTCCCCCTTTGTTATCCTGGGGAGACATGGAGGACACCTTTGACCAAACACTCTTAAAACAACCATGTGTATGCTCAAGACATGAAGGGAGCAACTAGAAAGAATAGCACAGTGGAAAGATGGGGAATATCAAGCAGATTTTAAGAGAGTCCCTAGCTGTCCTTATTATAACTCTCCTTGCTTTCAATAGCTGCTGTAAAATTCAAGCACACATAAGCATACTTGCTTAACTACCATTAACCCCAGATCTAAGGCCAGTGTTCTATCTAAGGTTAGCCTGCACCATGACCTAAAAAGGAGGCTTTCTCCACTCTTCTTTTTTCTTCCTCATGTATGGGCCAGACAAAGTGCTTTATCACATCCTTACAAAATTTGTGTTCCATTCTATGACATGTTAGTGATATCCATATTCACTCACCAGACCTACTATCACTGACAGACAGAATCCCATCCTTTCTTCCTTCTTCTTCCTTCCTTCCTTCCTTCCTTCCTTCCTTCCTTCCTCCTTCCTTCCTTCCTTCTTTCCTTCTTTCCTTTCTTTCTTCCTTTCAGAATCTTATGGGTCCAGTAGGTAAAATATTTATAGCAATTTTTGAGAAGGATTTTAGAAAAGATTTTTGAGGGATTTCAAATATCTTATTAAGGGGAAAAATATATCTTAATACTATTCTAGGTACCATCCACAAGATTCTGGAAAATAATCTGCGAATCCAAGCAGGATGCAGAAAATTCTCTTCTGATTCCTCATCATGGGGCCATTGAGGTTTGTTCCAGCTCTCCTAGCAGTTTGGCTATGGTGGAAGAACTGCCATGTTTATTTTAGGAGTAGTGCTGAACTATGAGAAAACCAAGCAATGACCTTTGCCCTACAGGATCAAACCTCTCTTCACACCATTCAGCCCATGTTCTTCTCCAGTGTTCTCCCATAGCATAAACTGATGTTTGCTTAGTCACTTGTAGACTGAGGAATGGGTTAATGGAAACGAGACGGAGAAAGCTTAGGAAACCAGAGTCTGGATTTAAAATAGGATACATGTCTTCTGTATAATGTTAATTTTTATGTGGTTTCCATGGGGATCATCACCTGGCAGTGATGTCAGTCATTGTTAGCAGATAGTGCTGTCTTTTAGCTAATGGGCTGAGTGAGTGAGAGGGCAGCAGGGCTTCAGAGGGAGGAGACAGAGGCAGAGCAACGAGACTTAGGAAAGAAGTGAACAGATGGCCGTAACAGTGGTATGAGTCCAAGAATACTTGTGAATGTGTATGGTTATAAAGAACAGAACAGAGAATGAAGGTCTTGTAGTGAAAGGTCTGCTGGAGCACAGCTTTCCCTGGTGACCCCACTTGTCTCTTTCTTCATCTGATGGACTTCTTTTGTGTCCTCCTTGAGATACTGGTTTCAATTTCCAGAAGGAAAGGGCCTGGCAACTCAAGATAAGTAGCATTGGAAATGCTGTGTTCTAGGTGATGTAATTCAGAAAGAGTTTGGTTATACTTCATTCATACCTGGGTTTTGGTTTTCTTGAAGAAAGAGGTGTCTAAGTATTCTGGTGGCTAAGATGATTTATGAACTTTTGATCTTGCTCTAAGTCATAATGGAATACTGGAGAGACAGATTTTATGTTGAAATATGGCTTCCCTGGTAGAACATTATGGAGCAGTTAACATTCTATTCCACAATAAGGAGCAGAACTTCTAAGAACTCTACACAAAGCTATTGGGGTCCAAGTTTGGAAGTAGAATCTGGTAACACAAACTAATGGTGATTTTTTTTATGTCATTAATTGGAGCATGTATTCAAGAACTATGTATTCTTAAAGTTGCAGTTAAGGTATATTCTACAGGCTATTCTCAAACTCCTGAACTTATATGGTCTTCCTGCTTCATCTTTCTCATCTGGTGCTACCAGCATGTGCCATAGTTCCTGGCTCAGTGAATATTCTTGATTGTTTGCTGTTAGTGCCTCTAAGTTAGGGATCAAAGAAAGAAACAGCAAAATCAAGACCCAGTCCTTGCCCTTGAGTAGCTTGTCACTCTGTATGCTGGCTAGTTTTTCAAATATCTCTTGTCACACTTAAAATCAACTAAGTGGACAGGCTCAGTTGAAGAAGATTTTAGATCAACTTGGCCTGGGGTCATGTCGATAGGGATTGTCTTGATGGTTAATTGGGATAGGGAGAAGCTCCCCAAATGTGAGCATCATGATTTCATGGGCTGGTCCCTGACCTGAGTAAGTAGAGCTAACTGAAAATGAGCTGGCAGCCAGCATTCATCTCTCTCTACTCTTCCTGTGGGTGTGGTATGACCAGCTCTCTGGTACCCCTACCTTGTGACTTCATTGCAATGGTGGCCCATGACCTCGAACTGTAAGCTAAAGAAGACCCTTCCTCCCCAAAGTCATTTTGGTCAGTGTGTTTTATTAGAGCAACAGAAATGGAACTAATGTAGCTTGTTACCAGAAAAGGGACCATAACTAAGGGAGTGTGGCATCTATAGAAAGATGCATCCTGGCTAGAGGGTTTCCAGTTCTCTGTGTCGAGGATTAATTAACCAAGACCCAAAGATACTGGAGAAAGGCTACTGTGAGCAGTAAAGCACTGAGACCAACACGTTAGACATTAGGATTCAAAAGGAAGGTCTTTGGGAAAAAGGATAACCATGCCTGTGTGTGTCTGTTTACCCCAACCTTCCTAATGTTATGATCCTTTAATATGGTTCCTCTTTTGTATGACCCCCCCAGCCATGAAACTATTTTTGTTTCTACTTTATAATTTTGCTACTGCTATGAATTATCACATAAATATCTGATAAGCAGATGGTCTTAAGAAACTCCTCTGAAAAGGTTATTTGATCTCCGAAGGGGTCATGACCCATAGGTGGAGAACTGCTGACTGAGACAAAACACTGCTTCTTCCATTGTACCACAAGGAGGTCACCTGCCAGTAAATAACAAGAGATGTAAAAATCGATCCCTTCCCCTGCCTTCCACAAGGAAAAAGGTAGATAAGGAGACTCAGACCACAGAGACTAGCCAAACCTGAATTTAGGATCTATCAGGGTTTCTGTCATGTATTGTGGCTTTATACATCATTTCTGGGGTGCATTCTGCAGTTTGTGGACCCTGATTATCCATAATAATCATAGTAATTAATAAAACCTTTTAAAAGAGACTTTAATCATGCTTGTGCTTTGCTTCCAAACACATAATAAAAAAGGAATTACTTATAAAAGTGACAAATTTATTCCTAATTATACTATATTTGTTATGCAATACAAGTAAAGCAATCTTTGAAGCTGAAAAAATGTCTCACGCAGAATTAATTAGAATTGTACATGGTTTAGAATTAGGCAATTATTTTATTGATATTTCACAACTAAAACTTTAAAGAGTATCTCAAATATTTTCATTATTGCTAGTAAATAGTTATTTTAAACACTTAACTTGTATGAGTCCCAAAGATAAGCTTTGGATCACTGGGGGGGTCTTATAAGAATATATTTAATATGAGAGAAATCTTACAGGATACTGTTTGAGTTTCACTCTGTTGCTGGGACAAATACTATGACCAAAACAACTTATAGGAGGAAAGGGTTTATTCTAGCTTACAAGATTCAGTCTGTATTGAGGGAAATCAGGATTGGAATTCATATCAGAACATGGAGTCCAAACAGTAGTGGAACACTGCTTGCTTGCTCACTTGGGCTCATGGTTAGCTAGCTTTCGTATCCAGCCCAGGACCATATGCTCAGGCAATGGTGCCTCCCATAGTGGGTGAGACCTTACATCAATTAACAATCAAGATAATTCATCACAGATATACCCATTGGGCAAACTGATCTGGGTAATACTTCAATAGACACTCCCTTCTTAGGAATCTCGAACCTGTGTCAAATTGACCACTAAAGCTCACTAGAGTCACTGGGGTCCAGATGGCCAAACTCAGAGAACTCATTTATTATAATATTCAGAAAGGAAAAGGCTTTGAGACATAGAAATGGGCTTTGTTGTGTAAGTATCTCCTGCCCAGATATTCTGTGCTTATGACGTATGTTGTTGAATGCTTCCTGCAACTAGCTCCTGTTGAAGATATAAGAAAAACAACTCCCAGGTGACAAAGTGATTTACAAATTAAGATTTGCAGATTGTAATTTGCATTCATAGACTTCTCATCCATGCTTTTACTTTCTCTATAAGATACAATCATGCTTTTAGGTTTTAAAAGTAATACTCGTACATACTGAATGTCCTTTCTACTGCCTCATGACATCATCTTCTTTATTTCTTCTTGCTGCAGAAGAAATATCTCAGGAGTCCTGTCCTGTGTTCTAAATCCTTTATACTCCTGCTTGTGAAACTTGCCTCCTTTCCCTACTGTGCCTAGTCCAGAGATACCTCAAAGGCTTAGCTTTCTTTTAGACATGTGCTGTCTAGTCAGGATTAGGTTTATAGCACAAATACTGTGCATACCTATTCAGAAGATACACAGAATTCATAGCCCCTGGCCAGAATTTAGGAGCCTCTGTACCAAAAAAGGACCTATATATTAGATATCAAGATTCAAAAGGAGGTGTTTTGGAGATAGACAACCATGCCTCTGTGTGTCACCACTCAAAGCTTCTCCAGACCTCAGTTGAGTATGAATCCCTCCAGTGTCTTACCCATGGCTTAGAGCTCTCTGCCTGAGCAGAAGTTCTCTTTTTGTATTGGATTACTAAATAGAAACATTGTTTACTGGCTATATTTTTTTCTGGGAATATAGTTACAAAGAAAATAACTTCATAGTCAAAACAACAGGCAGTGTGACCAATTGGTTTTACATTCTTAAAATAGAGAAATGAATAAATGAAAATTAAGGAAATCCAGAGAATGAAATGAGGAAGTCTGTCTGGTCCTGTGTCAAAAGGCCTGGAGAGACAGAATAAGCAAAGGACCACAGGGTCTCTGGAGCTGGGGTTTTAGGTCAGTGGATAAAGTCCTTGTCAATCAAGCATGAGGACCAGAGTTCTGATATCCATCTAGAACCCATGTAATGCTGGATAGGTGCTGCAGTCTGCCTATAATCAAAACGCTCAGAAAGTGGAGACAAGAATTCACAGAGCAAGCTGACTAGCTACACTAGGCATATTGATGAGCTCTAGGTTTAAATGAAAGAGCCTGCCTCAGTGAATAAGATAGAATAATCACAGAAGGTTCCTGATGTCAATCTCAAACTTCCTCATGCATGTATTCTTGTACACTCAGGTATGCCAGTAAGCCCTCAGATACACTAAGGACTGCAAGGTCTCAGAGTCCCATGAGGGCAGGGGCACTGTGTTTGTTACCTCATCTCCACTTTGAGGCATATTCCTTAATTATTCTGCATCTCGGGTCTCAGTTTCCACAAGTGTGGCACATTTTCGTTAATGCACTCACCCTTTAGGGCACTTCTCTCTCAACAGAAGCATAAACACAGTGAGCTCTGAGCAGCCAAAACAACGCCAATGATCTTCAGTCTTCCATGGCAGCTTGCTCAATCATCTCAGCTCTCTCGCGGCTCAGATTTGCTACCTAATATTTAACCTAAACCGTTTCTCTGCTTTTGTTTTAGATCATCATCACTTGTGCGGTTCTATCAATCTACCTATGCATTTCTACACCACCTCTCACCAGAGTGCTTGCCTCCTGTTCTCCCTAAGCAATGAGGTTAATATTGAAGGTAAAATCCATTTCATAGAGATAATGTACTATAGACCTTTCAGGAGAGCTCTCTATGATAATGAGGAATGAGTTACCATGCTGAGGTTGTTTAAATGTCATTTATTTTAACAAGTGACACTCTGAATTTATTTAAAGTTGACTACAATGAAGGAAGGGTGGAGAGTTTTAAAGTTTCATGAGATGATAACAGAACTGCAAAGCAAGGAAGCCTGGAAGACAGTGCAGAAAGAATAGCAATTGTCATCACAAGGTCCAAGAGAGCACTAGAGGTTGGTAGAGTGCTCCCACAGCTTGGCAAATACTGCAGAGATGTTACTGGGATACTACTGGTTTGGTTAGCCCCTCTTTTCTTTTGTTTTTAATTGTACCTCTCTGTCTCTGTCTCTCTCTGTCTCTGTCTCTCTCTGTCTCTCTCTCTGTCTCTGTGTTTCTCCTCTCTCTCTCTCTCTCTCTCTCTCTCTCTCTCTGTGTGTGTGTGTGTGTGTGTGTGTTCTTGTTTGTGCACAGGTATTCTAGCAGGTGCAAATGTCCAGGTGACTGAGAGACACAGGTGTTCTAAAGGTGCAAGTGTCCAGGTGACTGAGAGACACAGGTGTTCTAAAGGTGCAAGTGTCCAGGTGACTGGGAGACAGGTGTTCTAGCAGGTGAAAGTGTCCAAGCAACTGGGAGAGAGTGGCAACCTCCCCTTTCCCCTCTAATAGCACATTTTAAGCCCTCCTACCAGCACTCAAGGTCATAGAGGCCTGATGCTATGGGCAGTAGGTTATCCCTGCTGACTAATTTGATTATGAAAATGTTTGACTTTATGAGACTGAAAACCATTTCAGGTGTGTTATCATCTCTCTCCTCCAAAAGGAGCTTACAAAGTTAAACATGTGGTTTTATTCTTGAAATGTTTTAGAGGCTAGGTGGCATGTGAATAGCAGAGTCTGTGAGGTAGAAATGGGGAGAAAGAGGTATAGTCATTTTAAAAAATGGAATAGCATAACAATCTTTTATAATAAATAATAGCCACTAGGGGGAAAAGGGTTGGGAAGACATAAAGGCTGCTGCATCTTGGAAGGTACAGAGCAATAGGTCTCTTCTAGATGTAGAAGGACAGGGTGAAACTGCTTCAGGAAACTATGGTAGGAACTTTTCAATGCCCTTAGTCTCAGTCTCTATTGTTTCTCCCTCCTCCTCCTCCTCCTCCTCCTCCTCCTCCTCCTCCTCCTCCTCCTCCTCCTGCTTCAGATTTATGTATTATGTATAGAGTTCTGCATGCATTTTTGCCTGCAGGTCAGTAGAGGGCACCAGATCTCATTAGAGATAATTGTGAACCACCATGTGGGTACTGGGAATTGAACTCAGGACCTCTGGAAGAGCAGACAGTGCTCTTAACCTATGACCCATCTCTTAAGCCCCTTATTGTATCTTTGTAGTTCTCTCTCAGATGAGCATTCTCCCTTGCTTCTCTTATATATATATATATTGGGCAGGAAAGGGAGGAAGCCTGTCAATATTTCACGTTGAATCATTTTAGGCACTCTCGGGCACACAGAGTGAGAAGACACTGGTAAATTGTCCTCTCATATTCCTAGAGAGGAGAATCTGATTGGATCAGACACTGCACTTGGTTTTGACCAGTGCCCATTGTAGGGATAGGACAGATATAGTGCACTGAACTCTATTAGTATGTTTAATTAGTATGTCAACAATACAGTTCATTCTCCTATATCTGAGTAGTGCACATTGTATGCATGTATGGAAATAACACACGATCTCATTAACAAATAACGTTCATTTGTTAATAGTTAAGTCTACCGTCAGAGCTTTCTAATGCACCTTTCCCATGTCCTCATACCCTATGGTTTTAAAAAAAAGGCAGCTGGATCTACCTACTGGTAGTGATTAATAATAACTCAGAATTTAAATACTATAGAACCTATTTCTGGTCCAGTCACTTATCATGAATCATGGAAATCACTACCCATATTGCTGCATGGATCCTAAATTTAGTGTTTCTTCAACACAATAACAACAAAGAAACAAAACAAAGAAATGAATGTGGGAAAATGACTTGTAGGGAGAAGGAGGTGGTGATAGGGATGGGAGAAAGATTATATTGGGTAGACGTGGTCATGGAAGTCAGAATGCATTTTACACACAAATCTAATTGTTAAAGAACAAATTCAATAAATATTATATTTATTTGTTTGTGACTAACTGAATGTAGTGAGGCCACATTCAATCAGAACACACACAATAAGAAATAGGAAGGCACTTTTGGAGAAGGGACTCACAAAGAAGGCATGGAGGATGGGAGGAAAATGGAGGCAGAATCACTACTAAAATCCATCAGATAGATGCACAAAGCTGTCAATGAACTTAAAAGGTAATAAACACCCCAGAAGTAAAATATGTGGGCTTTGGGGAACTTTTTCTTGTGAATGGAGGAAGTATTTCTTTTTCTTTGAAAATAGTCATTCTGATCTGGGTCAAGAGCAGGAACTATTTCACTATTTCTCTCTCTCTCTCTCTCTCTCTCTCTCTCTCTCTCTCTCTTCTCTCTCTGGAATATTGATTGCTTTATTTTCTCTCTCTCTTTTTTTATTGGATATTTTATTTATTTCAAATGTTATCCCCTTTCCTGATTACCCCTCTAGAATTCCCCTATCCCATCCTCCATCCCCTGCTTCTATGAGGGTGCTTACTCACCCACCCCCCTGCCCTGGCATTCCCCTACACTGGGGCATAGAGCCTTCCCAGGACCAAGGGTCTCCCCCCCTTGATGTCCAACAGTGCTATCCTCTGCTACATATGCGGCTGGAGTCATGGAATTGTATCTTTTTAACCAGAAAACTTTAGAGCTTTCGTCAACCTGAGTTCAGTATCAACTATGGTTTTGTCTTAGGGGTGGGAGATGGTTCCCCAGTCTACGTGAAATGCCACATGAGTTTGGGTGATTTTTATGAAGACTTAGATCATAATAACATTTTTAAAAGTTAAATAAGTTATTTTCTTTTCACTCCAATCAATTTCCTTATTCAAACATTTAAAATAATTATAGGCTACAGGTAAATTATAGATCATACACATGCTAAATTATAACCCATCTACACCAATTAATATTTATTGAGCAATGAATGGGCAAAATACACTAACTTGAGGATTCAAGACCTGAGTGTAATTAAGAACTTCGGCTGGGAAAGATTATAGCTACATCTTCCCAAACACCCCTCCCTCCTCTCCCCAGCGTCTGCCAAGGGAAATGTAAGGATAATATGCTAACCCTTAGCTTAGCTCTGAAGTTGTTTACACAGGGAAAAATCAATTACTTTAAATATTTTAAATCTTATTTCCTAGTAACTAACCAATGACAGTTTATGATGGTCTTAAAAGCCAGGCAAAGGAATCAAATTAAATTTTATTTATTTTTTTCCCTTCCCAAGGGCCTGGTGTGGGTCTCTACTGAGCAGACATAAAGCATACTGTGGGAACCACTATAGTTTAGAGCTCATGAGATTCCACTGTGCTCCACAAATTAGAAATTGTTCTATTCAGTACTGCTGATGCTGTGGTAAGCTTAAGCCAGAAGGGCTATGATGGGGCAGAAAATAGAAATCACAGTGTATCAGTGGCTTTGCAAATTGATTGTGAGCAAAGCTGAAAAACAACGTTGAGCTGATTATAACGCATTTTGATCCAGAACATAAGATTTGGGGCAGATATGTACTTATAAGAATTAATACAATCATGCAGGGAGATAGGATGGTGTCTATAAATGTTGAATCTACCGATCCCGAGATAATTTCTCTTCACAAGAACAACAACTAAGCTTAAGAGTTTGCAGCTTCTCCTAGTGGGAAAGAATCAGGAAACAGAGTTTTGAGATCTCAAGGTTGTCTGCATCAGACATGATAGAAACAGAGACATAGGTAGAAAACTCACTGAGCATCAAAGGAACCTGCCAAGAACATGAGACATCATTTCCTGGCCAGTATCTGAGACACCTCTTGCCTGACTGGTAAATGTGAGTGCATAACCAACTTCCCAGGAGATTTCCATTTCATAGCTGCCTGCATTTGAATGATGATCTTTGTCTTCCCATGCAGCCATCAGTTCACACAAAGAGTTAGGAACTAATACTCTGTGATGAATGAATACACCTCGAGGCTGAATATGTTAGTGTCAGAGAAGTCTTCTATATTCTGTGTTTACCCCATTGTGTCCCACCACAGATACAGCCTCTTTGAGTGATTTTCACATCCCAATTTTTGTTCTGTAGGATTTTGGTTTTTGTTTGGCTGTTTTTGCCTTTAACTCTCCTAGGTACCCAGCAAGAGACACTGTGTGATTTATGTGTTCACACAGACAGAGAACAGGTGAGCTTTAAGATTCCCCAGTTACAGGACAATGCTTTGATGTCCATGTGAAAAGCAGTGCCATAACACTGGGAGATGACTGGAACAAAGTGCACAACTCATGCACTTTAATATTCCTGTTTCCTAGAACCGGGTCCATGGTGCTCGAAGAATCCAGGCAGAGAGACAGAACCAATCTTCAAAGCATCTGCTTCCATTGTCCTCCCCATCTCATCCTAACCGCATCCCTGGCCTTTATTTCTTTCCCACAATGTGAGGGCAATAAAGATTAACCTATCTACTTAAGTTTTGTAATTACAGTTTTATATATATATATAAAAGACTCGGTAATGTACTTTTATATAAAAAAGAAAATGTTCAATGCATGATATTTAAAACAGACATAGAGATGTAACAGGTTGTCCCTTTAAGAAAATCCCTTTGCTGGCATTCTAGATAGTGGTCTTTTATTATCCTTCTTTGACCTCTAACCCAGGCACACCCCACACCAACAACCTTTGAATGCTGGCAATTACCCTTATCAGGTCTCTATGTATGAAGTAGAATGAAAATATGACACTTAAGAGAAAAGAGATACTAAAGATGAGGCACGGGGGTATAAACCAGCTAGGCTTTGTCTTTTTGAAAGAAAATTGAAGGCAAGTCCCAGGCATAATGTCTGTAATCCACATTTTGGAATCAGAAAATCATGTTTGTGCTTAGTAGACTGTATACCAACTTGTTTAAATGAATGCAGTGTTTCCTGTTCACTTCCTAACTGGAACTGTTGGGTGTGCTGCTGTTTTGTAGTAAAGAAGGCACATTTGAATCCAAGGAAATGCTCAAAATTTAATGGGAGATAAAGGGATCAGATGCAACTCACACACACAATAAACGGAATGAGAGGCGACAGAATAATGTGTCTTTAATGTAATCACAATTATATTCCAAAGGTGAAGGTGTTATCTCAGTTTGGAGGGATGCGCATGGCTTTCTCATTTGCAATCATCATTAGTGAGTTGTATGCACCCTGTGGAAATGGGAATCTGCCCTGCCTAGTGGAAATCTAATACCACTAATGAAATGAGAGGACATCAGTTGTGACAGAAGGAACTAGACTGAGTCAGACCACCCAGGCAGTCTAGTGACCTGACATCTAGTGGTCAATACCAAAGATTCTAAAATCTGCCACTGGTTAGGAACAACACCTTTCAATGTCCCTAGAACATTTGTGTTCCAATAAGACCAACTGCTGCTCTAAGGACCCCATACATGGGTATATCTTGAATATGTACTTGGGGTCATCTCCTGCATATTTGATTTATCAAGTGGATTTTATTTTTACTCCTATCTGCAAGGGAGGGAGAGCTATTTACATTTTAGAGACTGTTAGCTTGTGTTGTTTACTCTCCTGGATTAGCTCATTGTTTTATCTGTTTCTTATCACAGTGGACCCCTCTCCTAGTTATTTGTGTCTGAGGTTTATTTTCCCCAGCAAATTGTGAGCTTTTTTGATTTTTAGGTCTGGTGTGTAATCAGTTCTATAACCCTCCTTGCAACTCAGCACAAGACCTGGCAAAAAAAGCAACTGGCGTTATGCTCAATGAAGTGAATTGAAACTTCTCTTAAACCTGTAAACAGGACTGTTACTCTGGATAAGAATTCACACAAGAATTAAATGAGTTAATTTTTGCTTAAAATTGTTTCTCCTCCTGTGTCAGGTGAAATTATCCACTAATTTCTTTCCTGGAAGGGCAAACTAGCAAAATCTTCTCTTGCCAGACTTCTGACGGTTTATAAATAAGTTATGAGGTTACCAAACTTGACTAACATTTCAAATTCCTTAATAAAGCATAGTTATAATTAGGCTTAGGCTATCCTTATCTAAACTTCTTTATTAACATGACCCAGATAGTTTGAAAATCAGTGCTATATATTTGAATTTTAGGAAGTAATAACTGAGTCCCCTTCATATTGTGCAACTTATATAATTGTAAATTGACACAACCTAGGATCATCTGGGAAGAGAGTTTCAGTGAGGAATTTTCTGAATTAGATTGCCCTGAGAGGGATTGTCTTACTTAAATCAGTGTTGGAAGACTCAGTATACTCTGGGTAGCATCATTCCCTAGGCAGGGTCTTGAGCTATATACCAATAGTGAAATCAAGTAAAGCATAGGTGCATCCATGCATCCATGTGTGTGATATGACTGAATGTTTGGAGTTCTTGTCTTGGCTTCCCACAAGGATGACCTGTGGTTTGTTAGCTAAACTAAATCCATTTTTCCCCAGTTGTTCCTTGTCAGGCTATTTTATGACAACCACAAAAACAAAACCAGAATAGGTAGTTTTGGATAAAAGGCAACTTTGAATATATCAGCCACATGAAGATTAAGATATTTAAAATGGTACCTATGATGCTTATCTAGTAGTGTTATTTTGAAATTGATAAAGTGGTTGATGTCAAAGTATCTTTGAACCCGAACTGCTACACATAAACAGAAAGGATTATGGGAAATAAAAGTGTCAAGGGCCAGAAGTGCTAATGGTTCTGTAACACTAAATCAAGGGATAGGGGTCTCACAATTAACCTGGTGTGTTTATTTTAGGGATCAAATGCACTTGAGCAACACTAGTAAGCCCATGAGGCAGTTCCAAAAGAGGCCTAATTACCACAATATTCTGAAGTTCTTAGGGCAGAGAATGCTAATATTGATAAGGGAATTGAGTTCTCAAGTTTATCTCAAAGACAGTCCAAGTGAATGAAGTAAAATGCAAGGGGGAGAGAACATTCAGACTCATCTAGTCTTTGGTCTCAGGCTTTTCCCATAGAATCCTGGGAAGTAAAGTTTACAGCAAAGACAGGGAATAAATAAAGAACAAAGGAGAAATACATCTATTTAAATCTCTATGACGCTGCGTGATAAGGTACCCTATTCTGGTTTTCCTGTAACAAACTATAATTCCAAGACAAATAGAGGTCATGAAATGGAGTAATCTGGAATACAATTCAAGGTGTAGAAGATGTAGCTGTCTTTGCTCACACTGAGGGCTTCCTGTGCCAGTTGGAGCTTGTTGAGGGCCAAATATCTGTTCTAGTAGTATCAGAAGAGGTATATGGAAGCAACAATGGACCAATAGCAGTGGCACAAGAGCACTACTTTCTACACTGGTCATTGCATCTAACTTGATGACAGCAGGGAGTGAGGGATACTCTTATACAAGGGGTAAGATACACATGAGCTTGGTATCATGGCTCAGTTTTGTAATAACTGAAGGGACTTGGATAGCTTATAGTGTGATCTCAGAAGACTGAGGCAGTGCTGTGGAGTTGGGAGCACTTTTATGAACTAATTCAAAATCAATTAGAGAAAATTTGGAGTATGCACTTGCCCTCTGACATGTGAGAGCCAAGAATCAAGTCTGGAAACAAGCAGATGTACACAATTCCAGAAGGAAATGTGTGACTGTCCATATTGCTTTAAATAGAAAGGGACTGTCAGTCACATAAAATATGGTGATCCTGTATGAACTAGGGTGCAGCCAGGACTCATGAGGAGCCTAGAGAGGATTGAAAAACATTACCTCAGAGATAAAGGACATGAATGTATATTTTGCTTATAATTTGTATTGCCATTCCCCAGAACCACAGCTTTCTCAGACACAGACAAGTACCCTCTTAGTCCTTAGAATTTACATTTCACATGTTACAAGATCCGTTTTAGATAATTTAGCCCCAGGAAGCTTAAGCCAGGGACAGTCAAACAGGCCTTCAAAGACAGGGAACACAGGGCCTCTTTCTTTCTCTGCCCTGGGATTTTGATTTCTGAGCCAAGAAGATAACACATCTTAATAACAAGAAGCTGAGTTAACTAGATAAAAGGTTTTATAAACAGTTAGTGAAATCTTGAAATCAGAGAAACCAGAGATTCACAGTCTTACCTTGCCTGACTGCATCTAAATGTACATCACCAAAAGCAACACAAAAGGAGATGGTGAGATACTCTGTGATACTCTCATGAGTCAATGCAGCTTTCAGTTCACTCATTCAGTTTACGGATATATATTGAATTCCATGACACAGTTTCTTCTAAGCTTAGGTCTGAAGATAAGAGATGCCATAAGAATCAGTCCACTAAAATGAACTTAATGATCTAGGCAATAAAGAATATGTTAAACTAATGAATACATGGAGCTAATACAAGATTTTTTCCACATAGCAGTAATAGAGGAAAAAGAGAAAACTAAAGATTATAGATGCATGATAATGGTACTAAAAGTTCTCAATAGGCTGGAGAGAGAGAGAGTGCAGTGTTTAAGGCACTTATTGTTCTTGCTGAAGACCTGAGTTCCATCCCAAGTACCCATGTATCAATTTACATCCATCTGAAATTCCAGATCCAGAGTATCTGACCCCTTTTACTGGCTTCCTCAGATACTACGCCTATTTCTGGTTTATAAACATATAGGCCAACAAAATAGTCATACATATTAAATTTAAAAATGAGCCTTTAGAAAGTTGTCAAAAATGAATTAAAATGAATAAACTGACATGTAGTGAAAGAAATAGGATTTTAAATTATGAAAATTCTATAGTTCCAGGGAAATGACAAAGAAAAGTGGGGTAAACAACATAGTGGAGGGAACCATTGAAGAAATTGACTTTGGTGAAGAAAGGGCAGGATAGAGACAATACTGGGCACTAGATTGGGAGCCTTCAACTGGAGACCTGCTGTCTCCCAGATTGACCACCTATAGCCAGAAGAATTTACATAAAGCGCAAATTCAAGAAAAATCCCAATTATAGTGTCAGCACTTTTAAGAAGCAGATATCAAAGGGAAGTATCGAGGGGAAAAATGATTGATTCTGAACAAAGGAAAATTAAAGATCAAAAGCAAGGAGATAAAGGAAATCATACTGGGCTTGGACAAAGACTACACACATTCAAAAAACCTATAAATAGATAAATAGGGAGCAATTTTCTGAAAAAAGTTAATGAAATGGAGCAACAACTGAGATATGGAAAATACTGATTATGTGAGGGTGGGCAACAAGCCAGTCAAATGCTAACACATCAATTAAGGGAACAGCAGGCCTCCAGAAGAGAGGCAAAAATAATACAACTTCTGAAGAGCCAACAACATTTACAACAGGACATAAAAGGACCGAGAGAAACATGTGCTTTTTCACTACTAATCTGACTTCATGTGAAATATTACCAAAAACTTACTGAAAACTTAATGGAAAATGTGAGAATGACTCAGACTAGAAAGCACAGTCTTCAGATTGGGGTCCTTCTTAAGACCAAGCCTCCCACATGACCTCTGAACATCTCCTCTCATTCAGCAGGTGGCTACTCTGTCAATGGAGCCACCAACCCTGTCGTTTGTAAAACACCTCAGTAAGAGCTCAGAAGACTAAAACCTTCCCAGATTTCTGTACTGTCCCTTGGCTTCTTTTACATTCAGAGAGGGTGTTTTTTTTTTTTTTTCTTTTCCATGCCATTTATGGCTCCCCCTCCCAATTTCTGACATTAATGAGTAATCTGTCCACAACAACTGTCTCCAGATACACCTGCTGAGCACACAGTTGGATGAGCAGTTGGACTGAAGGATTCTGTGTCCCTGTCGACCTCCTTCTTCCCAGTTACCACACCAAGAAAGAGCCTAATGTTCTTTCTGATGTCTTTAATTAGCTATGCTTGACTGATGGTGAATGGCATCGTTGAAAACACTCTCTACGGTTCTCTCTCCCTCCTGCCTCCCCGGTTTGTTTTGACATATGCTGATTTCTTTTGGGTCTCCTGTGCCTAGCAGAGTGTCTGGCTCACGGTCTATGCCAAGAACAAGTACCTTGTCATATGCTCACAGTCGTCCCGTTGAATCCACTGTGCCAACCAACCTCTGCCTCCACTGTCCCTCCTCTGTCAACTTTTCTCACCCTTCCTGCACTCCAGCCTCAAACTGTGGGGTCTCTTAGGGCTGCTTATTTCTTGTATTTGTCTGATCAAATTTGATTCCCCCTTTTCTCACTTCATACTTCTTCCTCTCCTTTTGTGCTGTTTTTGAGGTGGATTAATTCACATTAAGGTAGTGTATAGATGACCCCAAGGATAGCAAAGTAGTGAATGTCTTACTCCATCTGGTTTTCCTTTTACTTTATTTTTGTCAAGCTTGCCTTTATAAAGTCAGTATTCTAGAGCAATGTGAAGCAATCCACAAACAAGACTTCTAAAGTGCAGAGTCACCAAGGAACATGCAGGGTTTCAGTCCTTCCTTCTTGGGAGGGAATTTAGACCAAACTACCTGTGCCTGTATTTAGATAGCATCCTGCATTCAGGAACTGTTTATGAAGAAGTTGCAGCATGGATGCATGGGCTTTCAATACTACTATAACAGAATCATCTTGAAGTCATGAATGTGAAGTATGTTTAACAGGTCATATATAAGCTCATTGCATTAAGCATACTATTGAAAGAATCTTTAAAAAAGAGAAAGGCCCTTACCCCAAGAGACACATTTAGAAATTCAATGCTTTTGAAGTCATTTTAATCATTGTCTATCCACTTTTAATTTTGTATTTAAAACCATGGCACATCTTTGTCAAAAGACTAAGTATAAAGTTGGACTTTGCTATTTAACACTCTCCAGTCTTGGGCCCATTGCTCAGCTTCCCTTCCCGTCCCTCACTTTTACAACAAGGATTATAATTACCGTCATCTTATTGTTGAAGTAAGAAAATAACTTACTTAATTCATTTAAAAAAATCATCAACAGTGCAGAGCAAATGAATTAGTTAATTCACATAAAACTCTCAATAAATGTCAGCCACTATTTTAACAACTGTTTAGATTAATTTTCCTACAATATTCAAGTTAACTTAATATTCTAAGAATGTGTGTAAATACATGTAAATATATTTATTCTGTGGTCTCTGAGGAAGGGAAACAAAGACAGGCAGCAGATCTGCACACAGCTGAGTTGGCAGCCAATGGGGCAGTGAGGGTGTGCTTGCTTTTAGACAGAATGAGACTTTGCAAACATAGCCTGTCAGTTATCATGGGAGAACTGAGACCTGCCCTCCAGCACTGTGGTCTTTTCACGTCTCCCCTATGAAGCATGATGACCTCTTCTTCTTATCATGCATGGGTATGGATTGCATGCGCTTAGTAAGAGGTTTAACACATGTATGTATTTGGTTTTAGATTTGAATTCCCAGAGTGTCCACAATACAAAAGAAGAACTTCTCTTCCAAGTTCAAATGCAACTCTTTGCTCTTTTTTTTTCTTTTCTTTATTATGGAGTGTAGGACAAATGGCGGGCCACAGCGGCAGCCCCAGGTCCACGCGGCAGCAGGCCCCAGGCCCAGGCAGCATCGGCCTGGGACCTGCGTGGTGGAGGCTGCCTGGAGGCTTCCAGGCAGCCTGTGTCACATACCGGAGGAAGGTCCCGGGTTCCAGTGGCTGGAGGCTTTGGCTGCAGCGGGCCCGGCAGGCCCCAAGGATACGTGGAAGTCCTTGGTTCCAAAAGGGTTTATTGTCATGGCGGATGGTAGATGGATCTGGAAGTACCCCCAAAACTCAGGGCAGGCCTGAGTTAAATAGGGAGGGAGAAGTAGGAAGGGTCTGGGGAGGGGAGGAATGGTTAATTGGCTCAGCCCTCTGACCTTCATTAGTATGTAAATCCCTAGGGCCTGAGGCCTGTAGTTACACCCTGTGCACTTTGGGAGGGGCTGTAATGGCCTTCGTGACTGAACAATGTAGGTCTATGGAGATTAGACTGCTTGTTAGGACCCTGAGTTCTGGGGACGTAGCCGAACTCCTGCGTTTCTCCCTTGGAGTCTCGGGGTTCTAGGCCCATGCCCAGCCAAGAACCAGGATACCCTTACGCAGTCCCACAATGGAGCTCATGATGATAAATTTCAATTGTCAACTCAATGAGATCTAGAGTTGCGAACAGAAAATGTGAGGATTCCCACTTTGGGTGACACAATTATTTTGGAAAATTGTTGTCTCGGGAGGGGTTCTATTTTTTTCAATAATTAAAAAGTGTTTTATGTATATGAGTGTTTTACCTGCATATATGTACGTGTACTATATATATACCTAGTGCCTGCAGAGATCAAATGATGGTATAAGATTCCTGTGAACTGGATTCATAGATGTTTATAGGCTGCCATGTGGATGCTGTGGTCCATGTCCTCCGCAAGAATAGTGAGTGCTTTTAGTTACTGAGCCATTGCTCTAGTTCCAATATCTGCTGATTCTTGGTCTCCTTATTAAACAAATTTAAGAAAGGACTCATAAGTTGGAGCCCAATTTTATTAATACTTGAGAGAAAAACAACAGGGCAAGTAAGCTGGACAGCACTATATCTGAGAAAGCCATGCTGTTTGAGTAGGCTATCATGTTCATTCAGTAATTGGAGGTGAGAGAACCAGATCTTTTGGTTCAGACTCCATCTTAGAGAACCTGACTTAAGGTTGAACTTGAGTCAACAAACTGACACCTAGCACCATATTCCAGGGTATTCTCCAACAAATTTGTACCTCCAGATTACAAGCCTGCCCCTAACACTTCATTTCTTAACAACCACCAATCAGGAGGAAAGCAGAAGTTAAGTTTATGGTTTGGCTCCTAGCACTAAGCAATTATGTTAAAGGCCATAATGGCTCCCCAATCAGATGTGTGCTAGGCTAGATGTCCCCTTCTCATCTCTATATATGCTCACTTGAACTGAAGCTCAGGGCTCCACCTTCCCATCTGCTATGTCAGTGATGTTGCTGTGGCCTGAGCTCAAATTTTAAATAAAAGGACCTAGTGCGATTGTATTAGACTCGGCTCCTTGGTGGGCTTTTGGGGTTCACAGGTGCTTCCTGGCACAACAGACATTAGACAATGTATCAAACAAGCAGCCATATAGCAAAAGGAGCAGTGTGGTGGTACGAGTAAGGAGGGGTGGACCTTCCAGAAAAAGTAAGGAAATTCAAAGTTAGTTATTCTTAGGCTTTGGTAAAGATCTGAAAAGAAGAGATAGAAACGGAAAAGGATAACAGATACCATCCTGATCTGGGACTCAGAATGTTATGCAGATCTACAGAACCTTATGGACATTCTTTCTTCTTCTCCTTCTTCTCCTTCTTCTCCTTCTTCTCCTTCTCCTTCTCCTTCTCCTTCTTCTCCTTCTCCTTCTCCTTCTCCTTCTCCTCCTTCTCCTTCTCCTTCTTCTTCTCCTCCTCCTCCTCCTTCTCCTTCTATTAATTAAATAACTTATTTACTTCACATCCCAATCAGTCAGAGCTTTCCATCCCTCTTGTCCCCCAATCCCTTTGTCTCACATCCCTTCCTCTCATCCTCTTCTCCCTTTCTCCTCAGAGAAGAGGAAGCCTCCATGGATATGCCTCATGGAGATTCTAGAGTTATTGTACCAAGAATAGACTTTTTGAAAAGGAATAGGATATCTCATTAAAGGGAAAATTACTTTTTCTATCTCTTTGCCAATATTAATGTTTTATGCATATGAGTGTCTTACATGCATATATGTAGGAATACCATATGTGTACCTGGTACCTGAAGAGGTCAAAAGTCAGTATCAGATTCCTATGAACTGGATTTGTAGATGTTAATAGGTTGTCATGTGGATGCCATGGGAGGCTTAAGGTAAATATGCCTTCTTGAATTACCTTTAGCCAGAAGACTGAGTGACCAAATTATATTAACTCACAAAGAAGACAACAGTGTTTTCCTTCCCAGAGGTAAAATCCATTATTTTGACCGGAAGGAAATAGTTTCCCATACTAATATAACAGAATCATCCAGAAGATCAGTCTTTGTGCATATCTGTGGAGGATTACCTTGATTAGGCTGAGGTGGGAAGACCTGCCCACTGTGGGTATCACCATTCCCTAGGGTGAAACACATAACTATATTAAAAGGAGAAAGGAAGCTGGGCACAACCTTTTATCAATTTGTACTTCTTGGTTGTGAATGCAATATAACCTGCTGCCTTCAGTTCTTGCTGCTCTGCCTTCCCAACCATGAAGGGCTTTAACCTCAAACTGGGAGTCAAAACAGACCTTTAATCCTTTATTTTCTTACATGGCAACATATCAAATAACTAAGACAGATCTATTTTAGACTATCTCCAAATCACACTACTGTGGTAACTGTGGTTTTCTGGGGATGGAGACAAAACCAGCCTAATTTTAGAGCAAAGTAGGGTGCACTGCTGTTTTAGTGATTCAAAGACAAGTGGAACAGGAAAGGAATTTCAAGGTGCTGTGACTAAATCCAGAGTGCTCTTAAAGACATGACACTTGCCAGGGTTGTTTCTCTACCTCTATCTGCTGTAAATAAAAATAATGCAGGTTCTCAAATCACCTCCTTCTTCTTACCCCCCCCCCCCGTTAGGCCCACTCTCTGGGATATCTTAGATCTCTATGAAGTAATAATTTCCAATTTGATTTTCTCAAGGTATTGTGCTCTTGTAGATGGAGGGAGATTTTAGCTGTGAATGTCTTGATGTTGCCTCATCCATGAATATACATGGTAGTGGAGAACTGGGTCTTTACTAAGGAAAACTTATGTCATATCATCTGCCTAAGACATAACCCCTGGGGGAAGCCTGGGCACTAATGCTTCCTGTTTAACTTGAACATGTCCTGTGTAAATGTAACATGTGTATAAATGTTGTCTTCCAGGTGATCACAATGACTCTCTCCCTGCTTTGACAGTGTGTCCATGTGTCTTGAGATATGTGACCCTGTCTACTATGCAACACAGTTACAAGCAATGGAAGGAATTATCTCCAAATTATGAATTCATTCAGGGAAAGGGATGTGAGCAGTTCCTATTTGTCTATATTTGCCCAACAAATCTCCTAAAGAATCCAAGAGCCTAAATGTAAATTTGCTAAAACATTTCACTAATGTGGATTATTAAGATAGGAGAGCTAGTTGCCTGGTTGTTTTCTCAACACTAAATCCTTTCTGTGAGTGCAGGCCTTGAACCTTGAGGGGCAAGGCTCCTGTGATGCTGTCTTCCCTCCCTCTGTAGTCACTTGGGCTATAGTAACCTTATCTCCTGTTCCACAGAGCCTGCTCCCACATTGCTGCTAGTTATCCTAGAGCACTTTTCTCTAGCAATTAATTACACTCGGAGAAATAGGTAGTCCTTTCTTCCCTCCCTTGGCTCTTTCCATCTTCCCTCTCTACTGCTATCCTTCTAGGCAAAGTTTTTGAATTTGTTTGATTGTTTGTTTGTTTGTTTTGAAATGCACTGGGCATTCCAGAAGAAATGTTTTATGCTTTTGTTGATACTGTGGTCCATGGTCTAAGAAAAAGCTCTAGCAATGAGGAAGTTGTGATAGTGCTTCAGACTTTTGGGGAGGTAATCTGTCTGACTTCCTTTTTTTTTCTTTCTTTCTTTCTTTCTTTCTTCTTTCTTTCTTTCTTTCTTTCTTTCTTTCTTTCTTTCTCTTTCTTTCTTCCTTCCTTCCTTCCTTCCTTCCTTCCTTCCTTCCTTCCTTCCTTCCTTCTCCTCCCTCCCTCCCCTCCCTCCCTTCTTTCCTTTCTTCCTTTCTTTCTTCTTTGCTTCCTTCCTTCTTTCCTTCTTTCATTATGTTCTGGAACTTTTGATGGTGCATCAGTCTTTTGGGGGAGGTAAACTGTCTGTCTTTTCTGTTCTTTTCTTTTACTTTTGAGGATGCCATTATGTCTGGGAACTCATTCTGTAGACCAGGCTGGCCTCAGGCTCACAGAGATTCTCCTGCTTCTGCCTCCCAAGTACACACCTGGCTGGTAGCTTTTTTTTTTTTTTTATTGTTGTTGTTGTTTTGCTTTGAAACTCCTAACTGTGGTTTGTCTTCTTTCTTCGACCCTTCCTGCTCTGAAAGTAGTTAACAATAGGCACCATTGGAGCACACTTGGAGCCTCTGTGCATATGGAATCAATAGGAAACTCGCAGAAGTCTCGAAGGACTCTTTAAATCACTTTGGACCTGAAAGAGAAACTAAAGGAAGATGCTTAACTATCACTGTCATGCCAAGGCACTTCCACTACTTGCTACTTTAATTTGCAGAAAGAAAAAAAAAAGAAAGAAAAAACTCTACAGCTTTATTATAAGCAGCACATAGACTATTACTCTTGATAATAACCTTAAATAAATGCCAAACACAGAGGTCCAAAATTATTTCTTAGCTCATGTATCTCTTACTTTCAATGTGATGGCTCTGTGATTGACTGAAAATAATAAAATGTATTCACTGTATGTGTGTGTGTGTGTGTGTGTGTGTGTTTGCACACGTGTACATGTGCACACACACAGCATACACACACACCTCACACACTACTGGCTCTTCATGCTGCTGTTAGGATTTCTTCCTTTCTTTCTTTCCTTCTCTATCTCTATTTCCTTGTCTCTCTGTTTCTCTGTCTCTTTGTCTGTCTCTGTCTCTCTGTCTATGTCTCTGTCTCTGTCTCTCTGTCTCTCTGTCTCTGTCTGTCTCTGTCTCTGTATCTCTCTCTGTCTCTCTTTCTCTCAACAAGTCCTCATTTTCATGTAACCTAGACTGACCTTGAGCCTGCTATCTTCTTATGTAATCAAGGATGAATTTGAATTTGAAATCCTACTGCATCTTCTACCCAAGTTCTGGGTTACAGTGATAGACTACCATATCTGGTTTTAAGGTATACTTTTTCTAATTTGTAAACCTGGCCATGCCTTTCTGCTTACTCTGTCAAAGATGAAGCCACCTTCTTTATATTTCCAGTGCAGCTCTACAAAATAATGATTCTGCAAGTCTTTCTATAATGCCAAAATAAACAACTTCCAAATTAGCCATACTAAGGCTTTGTAAATATAGGTCCTCTATTGTCTCATGCCATTGGAATTAGGTTGGCTGTATTCTATATGTGTAGAGTTTTTCTCTTTACCATCTCCTTCATTAACTCTTAGATAGATACCTATTGGAAGTCAGATGGTTGTCATCTCATCGTCTCTAACTAGCCTCCCTGTGTACTTGTTGAGTCTGAACATCCACTTTTCCTTCTCATTACACCCTGTACATGATTCATTTCTCATTCATACTAGCTCTTCTCCTTGTCTATGTTTTAAACTCTTCGTAGGACAAGACTGTATCTATAAGATTTAGGATATAATCTGAAGCATTTGGTAAAGACATTTTACCAAATTGTTGCCTGCAGATAAGTTACAGGGATTGACTTTCAGTTTCTAACAAACAAGTAAGAATTTATGCCTTCAAATAGATGTAGTCTTTCTTGAATGAAATTTCTTTTAGGCATAGGCTTAATCATGAGAGAACAATCCAAAACTATTATGGAAATTCCTTTGGGGAATGGTTTTGGGAGCTCATTCACGAGCCTCACACATGAAAACGGCCCAGTTTCATAGGCACAGTGCCATAGCACAATGGTAATCCCACTTCTGTCACTCAGTTTATTCAGAAGACTTGACTCTGAATGACTTTTGAGGGAGGGTGAGTTTTATTTTTGGTAACAAAAGGTACAATTTGCTACCACTGAGACTTTATTTTCAAAGTTCAATTTGCTCTCAAATCTTTTCTATAAGAAATCCAGATATATTCTGAGCAGGCAACATCTTCAGAATATAGAAATTATCTCCTGTGGGAACTATTTGCAAAAAAAGGTCTCGTGTTTTGCTGAAGGCTTGGCTCCTTATTTAATCAGGCCTGTGACATGGGGACAGATTGGACCTGTTAACAGAATCACAGTATTTAAAGTTAAATGCTTTAAAGTTGATTTTCTACCCTGACTTTGGTACTTATGTGGCCCTGACAGAATTTTTGGGGGAAAAATGGATTTCAGGTTAATGTGCTCAAATGAGGTCAGGGACAGTCCAGAATAACAGTAATCAAAATAATAACTATCATTATACAATTTATTTTTATTGGTTATGTACTGTGTGTTATTGAGTTAAATATTCATAAAATTATTAATAAACTATTGAAAAATAAGAAAAAAGATGCTCAAAAATGGATTTATTCAAGGTGACTTATTAAGTAGAGGGTAGAGAAGTGCAAAGTTTTCATTATGGCAGGTTGACTGCACAGCCCATATTCTGAGCTAGGAATGCAGTTCAGTGATAGAGTTCCTGCCTAGCATGCATAAGACCCTAGATTAAATCCTAAGCACTGCATAAACCAAACATGATGACAGATGCCTGCAATTGCAGCACTTGGGAAGTAGACATAAGAAGATCAGGAACTTAAGGTCGTTTACTTTTATAAAACAATTTGAGATCAGTCTTGGCCACATGAGATACTGTTTCAAATACTTAGACCAAATCCCATATTCCACATATTTAACCATCTTTTCTCAGCATCTTCTAAGAACAATAACATCTTTCCATTTTCTAGTAGTATAGCTTCAACATGTTGCTGAATTTGAATTATGGAACTATTTTCTATCAAGTTCGATTCATATAAGTAAAACATTTTAGTGAACTTTATGAACAATTATTTCACTACTGCTACATGTAAAATTCATCTCTCTCTCTCTCTCTCTGTCTGTCTCTCTCTGTCTCTCTCTCTCTCTGTCTCTCTCTCAGTTGATTTATTCTAGCAACATTAAGGAAATAAAGAGAAGACGCTATATAATTTTCAAGGCTCATTTGCCAATCATATTTTTGGTGAGTGATCCATATTCAAAAGGGAAAGAAATCTCCCTGAATGATTTTTGTGTGCAAGAATTGAGATTGTATGTATTGCAGGAACAGAAGGAAGACTAATGGATAGCGTTACAGGGAGACACTGCTTCAGTTTAACGTGGAACATGTAGTGATCAGGGAAGCTCCACAATAGGGCGCCCTGCTTTGTAAAGCACTGTACTTCCTGTCACAGATGGCATTCAAACAGAAGGCAAATGACCTCTGCCAAAGATACCACAGATACAAGCCCTAGGAGGATGCTGAGCACATGTCCTGTGAGTCCCTTACAGCTTTCAGGGTCTGATATTTTATAAAGAAGCCAGGACTCTGGTGACCTTTGTTCTATTTAGAGGGACATGCAGCTGCCAGATAGAAGACTCTTTAGCTGATAGTGAAAGGGGTCCTTGGCAGGTGGCTTAAGGACAGATGATAACAGAGATGGCAACTTAAAATCCCTACTTGTTTCTGTCTGACTCATGAATATCAATGTCTACATGTATACACAAGTTGACCAGGTAGAAAGCCAGCAGTGTAAGCTCTCATTTTTACTTTTATTCAAGTTAATTTTTTGTATTTAATACACAATTACTGGTGAAAAGTATGTCAAAGACTCATTTTTTAAGTGATTAGCATATGAGTCTTTGATTGTGCCTTGAGTCATCTGATTCCCTCAATAATAATCTGAAACTTGGAACTTAGGTTATAGATAAGGAAGCCAACCAAGGCTTAGAAAATGACATATTAAAAAAAAACAACAGATTTTGAAGTTTCAGGAGTGAATTACATCACAATGTAAAGCAATCCTAGTTGTTGAACAGAATGTGGCAGTTAATTAAATAAAGTAATAGACAACCTGTCTTCATCTACAAGAATGGCTTTCCAGGGCGCATCCTCAGTGTTGGGGCTCACAGTCTCTTTCTCAGCTTGGCACTTTCTGTCTCCAGCCAGCAATTTTCTTATTTTTGTTTTCAACCCCTTGGGGATTTGATCTGTTTTAGCTTCTTGTTTGGGGACTTTAGGAGGATGCTCACAATTGTACGTTTGGCCAACTTGTGCTCAAATTAATTTTCAATTCAATGTTTATATGATCAGTGTTCCATAGACAGTAGAATAATGTACTGCAATCAGCTCTCATGACAGGGAGAGATGCCTGTACTCCTGTGTTAAGGACAGTCCCCATTGGATTTTAATGATTTAACATCTCCCTTTAGTTTCTTTCTCAGGTCTAAGCTCTTTTTCAAAGGGTTCTATATTTAATATTATTCCTTCCCCGTATATTTCTTAATGTTTCCTCATGTAAACTGAGTTATCACTCTTAGGTCTTTGAGTTTAAACCTATGTTACACAGGAGTTAGTGAAACAAGTTGTTCATTTGGAAATTGGCACAAAAGCTGTACAAAAGTATATCATGTGTAAGAAGAAGCTTCTTCAGCATACAGCAATATGAATGAAACACAATCCTGAGAAAAGATGGCAGCTACAAAAGAGTGTGTGATGTTTACTCCTCTTGTGCACCATTAACAACTATTAATAAAGACAATGAATAGCAGTTATTATTATGTGGGGAATATAATTGGGATTCCATAAAGAAGTTTAGGTGATTTTTATAAAGAAAGGCATTTATGATTTGTGTACTTCTCTTCATGAAGTTTATATTTTCTTTCTTTCTTTCTTTCTTTCTTTCTTTCTTTCTTTCTTTCTTTCTTTCTTTCTTTCTTTCTTTCTTTCTTTCTTTCTTTCTTTCTTTTCTTGGACAGGGTTTCTCTATGTAGCCCTGGCTGTTCTGAAATTCAGGCTGGCCTCTGCCTCTTGAGAGCTCGGATCAAAGGCGTGTGACACCATCACGCAGCTGAAGTCCATATTTGAATGAAGACTTCAAAAAAATATATTAAGAAGTAGCTCACACACAAATTGTTGCTTTAAACTTGAGGGGCATGAATATCTTAACTGACTGAGGGGGTATGAAGCAATTGAGCATTCTTCTCAGCAGGTTTTTTTCTTTCTTCTCCATGAAATGAGTTTCTGCAAGCAGCTAGGTTCTGACAAAACTGAGGCAGCGATTGAAATTTTGCTGTTGTGCTATTTGCCTTTGTCTGATAACCAAAGAGCTGTGGAAGGGAGAGTGTTCAAATATCAAGTAACCAGGCCAGCACCGAGACTCTGCAGTAGAAGGTATTAGGCACCAATTTCAGCCTCTGGAATTTGCAAACCTACAAACCTGGATTTACAATGCATGTTTGCCTAAGTTGTCTAGGTTCAAAACCGGCTTCCTCCTCTTTCATTGCAGTTCAAAGGGCATGCCTTCTAATGCTGGACTGATTACATATATCACAAATGTGCTGACATATATTACAAATGTGAGGCCTCCACAGGTAGTTTAATGGGAGAATGTCCATTTGACAGTCATGTCTCATGGCCTTTGAAATCCTGGCTTATGTCTAAGGAACCCTCCTACCATACCTTTGGCCCCTTCAAAAGGAACTGACATTAGCTTGGAAGGTTGGGAGAAGTTGAAGATTGAATATAAACATAATACACAGCTTTCTTTGGATACTATTTGAGATACTCAAATGTCAAACGTTAACTGAGAATAAGAATAACATGAAGAGTAATGGAAAGAAAATATAAGTTTATGTATCTGGAGCCATGTATCCTCCATGTATACTCTTTGGTTGGTGGTTTAGTCTCTGGGAGCTCTGGGTGGTCTTGTTAGTTGATTGTTCTTCCTATGGGGTTACAATGCCCTTCAGCTCCTTCAGTCCTTTCCCTGCTCTTCCATTGGGGTCCCTGGGCTTAGTCTAATGGTTGGATGTGAGTATCTGCATCTGTATTGGTAGGGTGATGGTAGAACCTCTCAGGGAACAGCCATATCAGGCTCCTGTCAGCAAGCATTTTTTAATATCAGCAATAGTGTTGGGGTTTGGTGTCTGCAGATTCGATGGATCCCTAGGAGGGGTGGTCTTTGGATGACCTTTCCTTCACTCTCTGTTCATTTATTGTCACTGTCTTTCCTCTGGACAGGAACACTTCTGGATTAACAATTTTGAGATGGGTGGTACATATGTATCAGAGGATGGCCTTCCTTATCTGACATCAATGGGAAGGGAGGCCCTTGGTCCTGGTGGAGGCTTGATACCTCAGCATAGGGGATGCTAGAGTGGTGAGGAAGAAGAGGGTGAGTGGGTAGAGGACCACCCTCATAGAGCCACAGGGGAGGGGGAATAAGGGCTATGGGATCATGAGGTTTGTGGAGGAGTAACCAGAAGGGGGGTATCATTTGAAATGTAAATGAATTAAATGAGTAATAAAAAAATGAGAAACATGAAAAAATACAAGTTTATAAACCAGGTACCTTGGATTCAAATGTGACATCAATTACTTAATGCCCCTTTCTCCCACAGACATTTGCATAATTTACCACCCTAGTTTGGAGGCCCAGAATAAAGGTTACTTTCAGACCAATAGTTTGACTGATTCTCTACTGTGACATAGACTGCCCCCCCATCATTCCCATCTTCCTCCTGTTTTTCATAGTCCATAGCACCAATTATCTCTTTCCTTGTGAATTGTCTGTTTTCCTCGAAAGAGTGAGCGTTATGGCAGTAGACCCTTTTTGTTTTCTATTTTATCACTACCATAGTCTACTGCATAAAACTATGCCTGCAGCGTTGACTGAATAAATATTTCAAGTGCCTTTTAAAGTAGAAAGTGTTGCTGTAGATCTAATATAATATTAGCATTAGCTGCTTCTAATGGTCCCTGTTTATCCTGACTGGCATGATTCTACCAATTCTCAACTGTGACCAAAATGTTTTGTCCTCTAGGATATTACCTGTACCACTTAGTCCTATCCTCAGTCTTTGGAACTTAACTGAGTTTTAATGATGCCAGGCTGCATTGATCATTCCACACATTGGGTCTGGTTTCAGTGTATCACTCTTACCTTGTGATACTCCAAAGCATAAGCTGGTGAGATGGATAAGTACACAAAGGCATTTTGTGAGAAAACCTAGTGACGTAAGTTCAATTCCCAGAATCTACATAAAAAGTCCACACATTTGTCCTCTGATACCTGCATATACATTGTGATGCATGTGTGTGCACATGCATACATACACTCACATACACACTCTTACATGTGCACACATAATAAGAATAATGTTTAAAAATTTTAAAATAATATTCCAGCTCAGTCCTAAACTAGGGCCTCTCTGTGCACTGATGGGTTTTGAATGTGAATGACTTCTTTGGTAGAGAATCGTGTATGGGATCTAGAAAGAATTGTAATGATGAGTTCCCAGAAGTTTCTCTCAGTCAGTGCTTCTGTGTCTTTTAGAAATTGATCAGCCTTTGTCAACTTTAGTGTCTTACTAAACTAATGGAGGAAACAACTTAAGGCCCATGCTGAATGACAGCCCCATGCTAAAGGCAGAGCTTAAGGATGCTGTAAGCCTAATGTACAATGTCTTTGTCAGGGTTTCTACTGCTGGAAAGAAACACCATGACCACAGCAACTCTTTCAAAGGAAAACCTTTAATTGGAGCTGGCTTGCAGACTCAGAGGTTTAGTTCTTTACCTTCAAGATGGAAAGCATGATGGTGGCACACAAGCAGACATGGTACTGGAGAAGTAGTAGAAATTTCAATATCTGGATTAGAAGGTAGCAGAAAGAAGGAGAGACATACTGGGCCTGACCTGAGAACTTGAAACTTCAAAGCTCACCCTCAGTGACACACTTTCTCCAACAAGGCCACACCTACACCAACAAAGCTATACTTTATAATAGTGTCACTCCCTGGTGACCATTCAAATCTATTTGTCTGTGGGGGACACTCTTGTTCAAACAACCACATATAGTTGTAGACATATCTAGAAAATAGTGTTTCTCTTTGGGCTTTGTCTTCAGGATACATTTCCCTTCAGCCTAGTTTATGAGCCAGTTAATCTTGTTTCCCTAACACTTGCCTGGTTCAGGACTGGTCCATGCATCCTTGAGTTATTAGGTGAGAAATTTCTATCACTTTTGTATTCTCAGATAATGACCGTGTAATAGGTCAGTTACAGAATTACCACCATGCTAGAGTCCCAAAGGCACTAATGACCTGAAAGCCCAACACATGGACCCCAACACCTGTACAAAGTACCCAAATAATCCAACAGTCCTTAAATATACTAATCTTGCCCTTTCTCTTCTTCTGCTGTAGCTCTGTTGATTACTAAATTTTCTTGCTAATTGAAGTATGTGAACCAGGACATGCTATTGTTCATAAAAAAGTCAAGAACAATAAGGTTATATGATTTGGGCAAATTTGCTATGTAGCCTGTTGGCCAGTTAATAAAAACTTTCTATTAAAGAATATGTGTGCTCTCTGAAGGGGCTACCTCATAACAATAGACATCATGTTAGTAATTCTAAATTTAACATTTTTCCCGATATAAGTGACCTTTAATGTTTTCGTTTGCTTCAGCCATCAATGCTGTACTTTTCACCTTTGGCATTAACCAGAAGTCTTGTTCCAATTGATAGGTATTCTGTACCTATGAAATGAGCCAATTTAAGCAAAATTAAAATATAAAGGCAGGTTTATTGGGTAAGCTGCTCTTGGGTGGGTTTGCCAGTCCCAAGGAATGAGGTCAGAGAAGTCACCACTGGGAGACAAGGAAGTGGGTAGAAAAAGAAGTAAAGAGAGAGAGAGAGCATGCTCACATAGGGAGAGAGAAAATTCATAGAGAAGGAGAGAGAGAGACAGAGAGAGAGACAGAGAGAGAGAGAGAGAGAGAGAGAGAGAGAGAGAGAGAGAGAGAACAAAATGTCTGGATTATTTAGGGAAGGGCTTCTGGGGAGTGGAAGCCCAGCCCCTCAGCTGTAAACTTCAGGGCAGAGGGTAGGATATGCCAGCCATACAGATATACCTGTAACAGATAGGGACTGAAGGATGCTGGGAGAACCTGGAGACCAGGTCTGCTTTGGTATTTAAAATATGCACCGCCATTTGTCTGAGTAGTGGCAGGGGCTGTGTGGTGGTTCTGTTCATTGTTCTCTTTTTCTTGTCCTATAGTTGTATAAACTGCTCTATAAATGCATTGCTTTGACCAGAAAAGCAGACCCAATACGAATAATAGATAATATGTAATTTATTATAATGATTCTATTAGACAACGGTGACAGCTGGTTAAACAGAATTGAAACACTGCTTCAGTGTTTAGCATAGATCCTTGAAGTGAGCAGTGCAGACAGTTTGGTAAGAAAGCAATATATTCATGAAGGAAATAAAGATGAATATAAAGTAAGGTAGAACAAAGAGGAAAAATATCTAGGTTCTGTAAGGCTGAGCTAGAAACTCAGGTATACAGACTAAAACTGCATGAGGTTCTCACTGCCTCCAAGCCCTCAACTTCACTGATATATGAGACTTTTTCTTCATTTAATGTTAAGTGTACATGTAGTCCAGGAGTCAGAGAAACCAAGACAATAGGTGGAAACTAGTAGAATTAGCTTTATTGGTATTCTTAGAGAGTCAAGTGAGCTAGTTGATAAGCAAAAGAATTCTTTCCTAGCAACTGTGCTTGGTGCCCTGTACTGATCTAAAGACTGTGAAGAATATACTTAGTTTCTAGTTCCTAAATCTCCTGTCAAATATCTCTTGCTGATGATGCTGACAGAGAAATATTCAGTTTGGATATTTGAGTAAACAGATGTTTCAGCTAAGTTGATTCACTATCAGTGTACAGAATTATCCACAATAAGGGACAAGTTCACTATTGTTCAGCTATTTTAACCTGGCATTTATGTAGTCAAATGCAATTAATGATTGACATGTGTTCTTGGGGATGTGTACTGAAGAATGTGCCATTAAGACATTCTACTAGTGTGAAAAGATCATAAAACATATATGAACTTAAATGTTATAGGTCAATCATGAGATATGGTCTCTTGATACAATCAAGAGAAAATAAACACAAATCAATGTAGCTGCTGTTTACATGATATAGCATGCCCTACAACAGGTTGGCAGCCAAAGTACATGATTTGAAACTGAAAATGGACCCACAGACAGAGTTATTAATTTAACAGGCTGGCAAGCCAAAGACGGGTAAAATTTTGCACAGAGCTTTACCAACCTAAGACAGAAGTGCATTGCTTATGATAATGTATATTTTACAATGGGTAAGAAACATTTACTTGTCACAACGATCTAAGACAGGCTCAGTCTGGTTTTGCAATAAAAGGGGGGAGATGTGGAGAGCTTTTGGGGCTGCCTGGCAGGAAAATCTGACGTTGCGCCAAGGACAAGGAAATGGATTGTAGGCAGGAATCTGATATTAGGCTGGAACAAAGAAGTAATTTCAGGCAGAAATCTAAATTCTAGGCTAGAACAAAGAAAAATTTCAGGCAGGAATCTAAATCTTAGGCTAGAACAAAGAAGTAGGCTTAAGGCATGAAAATGACTTTGGGCTAGAACAGGGAAGTAGGCTCAGATATTTTGGTCATTCTGATAAACCCTTAGAAATAGTGATCACAGAAGTGATCATGGGACTCTGTTTATTGTCATGCCTGTTTTTTGACTATCTGGGTTTATGATCTTGCTTGCTCCTTGACTATTTGCATCTATTATGTTGCTAGTTCCTCAACCTAGAACTGACCTTAATACTTGCATGTAATTTAAACAGTATAAAGGCAAAAAAGGAGGAGGAGGAATGGGATAGGGGATTAATGGGGGAGGGGAATAGGGATGGGATGCATCTGAAATGTAAATAAATAAAATATCAAATAAAAAATGAAAAAATAGTTTTTATATGAAAGGGGAGGAATATATTCCACAGTAGCCATTAAAGGCATAATACAGTAAGATTATAAACTAATAATTCAGAAGTTTATTATCATGATCAAATGTTTAGCAGAAGACATTACTGTTATTTCTCTGGCTATATGACTGGATGGGAAGTGGGTTTGTTCATAAGCCTGCAGACATATGGTATTGTCACATGCACAAGAACAATGTTTTGCTTATTCCCCAAATTTACAGCAGCTACAGTGTCAGTAGGAGGTAAGAAATTTCCAACTCCATTATGTATTGATAAGGCTACCACCTGCATATACACAGTCTGTCATTGCCCAAGGCATCATGCATGCAATGCCAAAATGTGTATTCTTAAAAACTCAATGATTAACTTCCAAATAGAGACAGCCACAAAATTTACTTTCTGCTTGTTATATAAAATATTGTTTGTACAATGAAAACCAAACTAACATTTTCTTCCTAAAGAAGATATTTAAAAAAAAAATGTGTGTGTTTAACCATCTTTGGTTGATAACTTTCTTTTATATTTTTAAATTTATTTATTTATTCACTCTACATCCCAATATAAATCCCCCTTTTCCCATTACCCTCTCGTGTAAGTTTTCCACCATTTTACTTTCCCCTTCTCCCTGATCATCAAGTCCATACAGGACTAGGCACATCTTCTTCCACTGAGGCCAGACAAGGCAGTCCATTTTAGGGCATAGGGTTCACAGGCAGGCAGGTAACAGGCTCAGGAACAGCCCCCCTCGAGTTTTGGGGAGGATCCACATGAAGACCAGGCTGCTCATCTGCTACATATATGCAGGGGGCCCATGCTGGCTTTCTTGGTGATTCAGTCTCTGGGAGCCCCCAAAGGTCAAGCTTATTTGACTCTGTTGGTTTTCTTGTGCTGTCCTTGTCTTCCTCGATCCCTCAATCCTTCCCTCAACTCTGCCATAAGACACTCTAACCTCCATATAATGTTTGGGTGTGAATCTCTGAATATGTAAATAATTGTGTTGGAATTTTGATTGTGATTGCATTGAATGTGTAGATTACTTTTAGTAGGATGACCATTTACACTGAGTTTATCCTACCAATCTGTGGGAGATCTTTTCATCTTCTGATATCTTCCTCAATTTCTTTCTTCAGAGTCTTGAAGTTCTTGTCATATAGGTCTTTCACTTGTGTGATTAGAATTACACCATAATCTTTTAGTTATTTGTGACTATTGTAAAGGTTATTGTCTTCCTAATTTTTTCTCAGCCTGTTTATGGCATTTATAAAAGAGGACTACTAATATCTTTGAGTTAATTTTGTATCCAGACACTTTGCTGAAGGTGTCTATCAGCTGTAGGAATTCTCTGGTAGAATTTTAGGGATCACTTATGTATATTATCATGTCATCTGCAAATAGTGATACTATGACCTCTTCCTTTCCAATTTGTATCCCCTTGGTCTCTTTTAGTTGTCTCATTGCTCTTGCTAGAACTTAACATACTATATTGAAGAGATAGGGAGAATGGACAGCCTTGTCTTGTCCCCTATTTTAGTGGAATTACTTTAAGTTTCTCTCCATTTAATTTGCTGTTGGCTATTGACTTGCTATATATTATCTTTATTGTGTTTAGGTATGAACTTTGTATCCCTGATCTCTCCAAGAATTTTAACATGAAGGGGTGTTAGATTCTCTCAAATGCATTTTCAGCATCTACTGAGAAGATCATGTTCTTTTTATTCTTTCAATTTGTTTGTATGGTGGATTGCATTGATGGATTTTCATATACTGAACCACCCCTTCATCCGTGGTATGAAGCCTACTTGATCATGGTGGATGGTGTCTTTGATATATTCTTGGATTTAGGTTGAAAGTATTTTATTATTTTTGTATCAGTACTCATAAGGGAAATTGGTCTGAAATTCTCTTTGTTGAGTCTTTGTGTGGTTTAGGCATCAGGGTGACTGTGTCCTCATTGAATGAGTTTGAAAGTGTTCCTTCTGATTTTATTTTGTGGAATAGTTTGAGGAGTATTGGTATTATCTCTTCTTTGAAAAGCTGGTAGAATTCTGTGCTAAAAGCATCTGGCTCAGTGCTTTTTCTGGTTGGGAGATGTTTAATGACTGCCTCTCTAGCCTTAGGTATTATAGGAGTATTCAGGTAGTTTACCTGGTCTTGATTAAGCCTTTGTATTTGGTATCTGTCTAGAAAATCATCCACTTCAATTAGATTTTCCAATTTTGTAGAGCACAGGCTTTTGAACTAAGAACTAATAATTCTTTGAATTTCCTCAGGATCTGTTGTTATACCACCATTTTCAGCTTTGATATTGTTAATTTGGGTGCTGTTTTTCTCACTTTTAGTTAGTTTGGCTGAGACTTTGTCTATCTTATTGATTTTTCTCAAGGAATCAGCTCTTGGTTTTGTTTTTTGTTTTTTTTTTTTTTTTTGTATTGTTCTCTTTGTTTCTAATTGATTGATTGCAGCACTGTACTTGATTATTTCCTGCTGTCTGTTTCTTCAGGGTATGTTTACTTCTTTTTTTTTTTTTTCCTAGAGCCTTCACATGTACTGTACTGGCTGGTTTTGTGTGTCAACTTGACACAAGCTAGAGTTGTCACATAGCAAGGAGACTCCCTTGAAGAAATGCCTCCATGAGATCCAGCTGTAAGGCATTTTCTCAATTAGTGATCAGGGGGGAGGCCCAGCCCATTGTGGGTGGTGTCATCCCTCGACTAGTAGTCCTGGGTTCTATAGAAAAGCAAGCTGAGCAATCCAGGGGAAGCAATCCTATAAGCAGCACCTTCCATGTCCTGTGCATCAGCTCTTGCCTCCAGGTTCCTACCCTGTGTGAGTTCCAGTTTTGACTTCATTTGGTGATGAACAGCAATGTAGAAGTGTAAGCTGAATAAACTCTTTCCTCCCAACTTGCTTCTTGGACATGATGTTTGTGCAGGAATACAAACCCTGACTAAGACATGTACTTTTAATTCACTAGTATGACAACTCTAAAATGTCTTTATGAGAGCTCTTAGGAAAACCTATTTTCCAGACCATTATACTGAGGTAATGACTATCTTTGGGACTGAGATGTGTTTCTTGTATACATCAGAATGATGGATTTTGTTTATCATCCATTCTGTTAGCCTATGTCTCTTTTACTGGGGAATTGAATCCATTGATGTCGAGAGATTTAATGATCAATGATTGTTACTTTCCATTATTTTGATAGTAATGGTTTGTGTGTGTGTGTTTCTTCTATTGGTTTTAACATATGAAGTTATTTATTTCTTGTGTTTTCTTGAGTGTTGTTAGAATCATTGTGTTGAAGTTTTCTTTTTAGTATCTTCTGTAGGGCTGGGTTAGTGGAATGGTTTTGCTTAAAATTGGTTTTGAAATGGATATCTTGGTTTCTCCATCTATGGTGAAAGTTTTGCTAAGTATAGTAGTCTGGGCTACAACTGTGGTTCCTTAGGGTCTGCAAGACCTCTGCCTAGGCCCTTCTAGCTTTGAGAGTCTCAGATCGGACATTGAGTGTAATTCTGATAGGTCTGTTTTTATATGTTACTTTTTCCCTTGCAGGTTTTAAAATTCTTTCTTTGTTCTGTATATTTAGAGTTTTGATTATAATGTAGTAGGAAGATTTTCATTTCTGGACCAAGTAGTTCAGTGTTCTGTAAGCTTCTTGTATATTTATAGACATTTCTTTCTTTGGTTAGGAAAATTTTCTTCTATTATTTTATTGGAGATGTTTTCTGGGCCTTTGAGCTGGGAATCTTCTCCTTCTTCTGATCCTATTATTCTTAGGTTTGGTCTTTTCATAGTATCTCAAATGCCTAGATGTTTGTGTCATGAATTCTTTAGATTTTGCATTTTCTTTGACTGATTTGTTGATTTCTTCTATCTTATCTTCTACACCTTGCATCTCCTGTATTCTGTGATGATGCTTGTATCTGTAGTTCCTGTTCTCTTCCCTAGTTTTTCTATCTCCAGGATTGCCTCAGTTTGTGGTTTCTTTATTGTTTCTATTTCTATTTTCAGTTCTTGGACAGTTTAATTCATATCCTTCACCTGTTTGATCGTATTTTCCTGTATTTTTTTATATTTATTTGCTTCCTCTTTTAATGCCTCTACCTGTTTGAATGTATTTTCCGATATTTCCTTAAGACATTTATTCATGTTCTCTATAAAGGCCTCTATTATCTTTATAAGACTGTATTTAAGATCCTCTTCCTGTGCTTCAGTTTCATTAGGATATCCAGGGTTTGTTATTGCAGGATAGCTGCTCTGAACATGCCTTATTGCCCTGGGTCTTGCTGATTGTATTCTTCTCGGAAGGTGGGGGAGCCATGGGCCAGACAATTGTGGTCAGTGTACCAGACTCTCCTGGTTGTACATCAAGCAGACTCCAGTAGCAAGGAGAGTGTGGGTCGATGTTCCAAGCTGCTTAGTGTGTTGGGGTCCCCGAAAGTTTCCACAAGGAAGTAGGACAGTTTTGGGGGCATGCAAGAGACCTCTGGACAGAGGAGTGAACTCAGATCTAGACAATGGGGCTCAGGAGACTGTATGTAACTCACCTCTAAAGTCTGTGTCTTGGGCCTGCCCAGCTGAGAAGCAGTTAACTTTTTATTCTGAATTAAAATTGTTAGTGTTAATTGTGAATTTGACACAAACCAGAATCACCTGCAAAGTCTCATTGAGGACTTGTCTAGACCAATTTGATCTATAGCCTTATCTGTGGTATCTGATGGGCTTATATAAGGTGGATTATACTGATTATGTTAATTGATATGGGAAGACTTGTCCATTGTAGACAGAGCTGTTTCTTGTGTGGGAGATCTTGGACTGTATGAGAGTGGAGAAAGGTCCTGAGTAGAGTATGCATGCATTCATTCTGCCCTTCATAGTGGCTGTTCCAGAATGCTATTACCTTGACTGCCCCAGAGTGATGGACTATAACCTGCAATTGTAAAACCTTTCCCCATTAAGTTATGTTTGTCAGGATATTTTATCATAAGTAAACTAACCTAAGACCCAAGTTATTAGAAATCTTTCAGCTTCAAGAATGTGGTATCTGGCTAAGTACTTGCAAAATTAGCAATACTAACAAATGTTCAGATCATTCACCAGAAGGCAAGGACAGATATCTGAGAATTTTATAACTTCCTGGGTATAAGATTCTATGTACATCTTTTGTTTTCCTTTGTTCTTCTTTGCTGCATATTCCATCTCTGATATAGTGTTCCTAGTTCCTTGGGTCTTTCTGTCTGTTGTGAATATTATTATTTTAGTTTTCTTTGACTTTCACCAAAAATCTCTGTCAACCACAACTTCTGTATTTGTCAAAAACAAAACAAAACAAAAACAAAACAAAACAAACACCCTACCCCATGAATTAGGGAGAAAATGAAACATTCCAAGATAAACAGAAGGAATGTGTTACTGAAGAAATCTTCAATGTTCTCCAGGAAATTTTTAATGGACCCCTTCAGGCTCAAGTGAAGTATACAGAAGTCATATGAAATAAAGGAAAAAAGACAAGTTTAAGCTATGAACAAGCAGAGTGTTTGGATGCTATCTTGTATCGATTCAGCTCAGAAAGTTATGAGTCCAAGATACTGAATATAGTCTCTACTATCACAAACTTAATAGCTATGAAGTGTTCACAAAGGAATGAGAAAGAAATAAAGACATTTCACAAAACATCAATTGGGTACATATTAAATACATAATATGGGAAATAAAAAGACTAACAAAGCAAGCATACTATAAGACACAGATAAAGTGAATGTAGAGAGAGTTTCTTTTTGATATTTTCTAGTGTTCATGTATAAGGATTAAATTATTCAAGAAAAACAAAGATTGCATAAAATGGTAAACATTATGTCTAAAAAGCAGCAGTTTTGGTAAGGAGACAACTATACTGAAAAATATTGAAACAAGACATTCTCCAAATTCAAACAGAGAAGGACGGCAGCAGAAATATTAGATAAAATAAATTTTGAGTATTTTAAAAGAAAGCAAAACATAAGAGAGAAAGACATTATATGTAATAAAATATTCAACACAGTGAAAGGGTATAAACCTTAGAAATATTTACATAGTTAGCAGCAGACCATTATGATATAATAATAAAATAACTGAGTTGAAGGCAAAAATGAAGAAAATTAGTGAGAAATTGCAGTATCTTCCTCTCAATAATAGATGAAGCAACTAAAGAAAAATAAATTAGAAGCAGAAAACTTAACACAATAAGACCATTTTATCTAGCAGACATATTTAGAGCATTTCACATGAAGAAAGTTACCAAGTAAAGACTATAACTTTACAACTTAAGAAGCTAGGAAAAAAAAAAAAAAACTAAATCTAAAGTCAGCAGAGGGAAGGAACTAATAAGGATTAGTGATAAGAAAAATGGGGAATAGAAAAGGTTTTGAGACAATCAATAAAGCCAAAAGTAGGTTCTTTGAAAAGTTCAAGAAAATTGAGAAAATTTTAAGCATGATAAACTAACTCTCTAACAAAACTTAAAATGAAAACAGGGACATTCCTATCAATTATATAGAGATGAAAATAATTACAAGAGGGTATAAGAGGTATATAATGGCTAGTGTATAGCCAGAGATTATATACCTCCTGAAATGAACAAATTTCTAGAAACATAAAATCTACTAAGTCACCTAAAACAGAAGAGCTGAAAAAAAAATTCTATAATCACTAAGTGGCATTTAGTCAGTCATCAAACCTCCAGACATAAAATTTGTGGACCTGATAGTGTCACTGAGCAATTTACTAAACATTTAAAGGGCAAGTAGTGACATTTAAGCCTTTTCAAAATTTCCCAAAGTGAAATGTACAATGTGAATGACAGAATATTTTCCAACTCATTCTACAAGATCAACAGGACCATAATTATGAACTCCAAGAAACATATGAGAAAATAAATAAAACATTATTTACATAAATAAAAATAAAATAAAAAATAAAACATAAATAAGTATTTAATTTATAATATTTAGTAAAAATAATAAATAAATCTACATTTCATTGTCCTCTGAGAACTCTGATAAAATTTGACGTAAGTTACCAAATGGATTTCTGTATCACATTATAAACTCACACACCATGGCCAATTGTGTTTATTCCTAGAGCACAAGATTGACTCACTATATGAAAACCATAAAGTTTAATGTGCTACATTACCACGAATAAAGAAAAAAATTCACACAATTATTTTAATCAATGCATAAAATGCTACTGGCAACATTAGCAATCTTTATTGATATCCTTCAGTAACTAGAAATGGGAGGAGTCCACCTCAATATTAAATCCACACATATGGTGACCAGACCTAAGTAAAACCACCGAATGCCATGATCTTTCAAATGTTTATTTACTTATTTTTATGTATATGTGCCTCTACAAGCCTTATGTGTACCACATGCATGCAGGAGACTATGGAGGCTCGATGAGGACATCTGATCTGCTAGAACTGGAGTTACAGGCAGTCGTGAATTGCCTGATGTAGGACATAGAACCAAATTCAGGTCCTCTGAAGACCAATAAGCTTTCTTAACTGCTTTGCTATTTTTTTAGCCTTTGGTTTCTTCACTTTTGTTCAGGAGAGCACTGAAAATTCTAGGTTGAGCCATCAGCCAGTAAAAAGGGCAAAGTGTACCTGGACTGAAAAGGGAGTAGTAACATTGTCCCTGTTTTCACATCATGTCAGTTCCGATGTGGGAAACTGAAGAGCTCATGAAATTGTTAGAGTTAATAAATTGAATTAAGCTAAGTAGCAATCTATAAAATCAGCATAGTGGAATTAACTGCATGTTGTGATTCACAATGGGAAACCCCAAAGAAAATTGTATTACAGTTGTATTAGGAAAGAAGAAAATACTTAGGAATTAACTAAAGAGATAAATGTTGCTTAAAGGCATTAAGGACATCACAGATCAATGTGAAAACATCCATGTTCACGGATGAGAAGATGACCCTGTGAAGAAGTGCAACCTGTTGATCAGTACACTTTCTATCAGATCCCCAATGGTGTGCCATTTTGTAGAAAAATAAAACTTTGTCCATTTACACAATGTATTTTGATCATATCCATCTATTATTATGTCCACCCCAGCTTCTTAGTATCACCCATCTCTACTCAGCCTGACTTCATGTCCTCCCTTATTTTTGTTGTTTGAATAACATTGACTCCAGCCAGTGCTGGTCATGTAGACAAAGGTGTGGACCCATCCACTGAAACATGTCGATCTACTTGTACATATATCCCTAAATAGAGAGTGCCTCTCTCTTTCTCCCTGAGCAACCATCCACTGTCTGTAGCACTTCCATCAATGGTGCTGCTTTGAATGCTCCTTCCCTATCCCTGTTAGAATTTTGGATGGCTTTACCTTGTACAGGCACTGTTTTGGTAACCATAGTTGCTATGTGTTGATATGTGTAACAGCCATGTCATGTTCAGAAGTCAGCATTTTCCAGCTCTCCTCATTATATTCCAGCTTTTATATTCTTTCTACCACCCTTCTGTGATGGTCTCAGACCTTGGGTGGGGATAAGTTTTTATAGACAATTCATCCACAAGTGAACACTCATGGTTACTCTTACTTGGCACTTTGACCAATTATGACAATTATGTATTCATTGTCACTTACTGTAAAATGAAGCTCATCTAACCTAATGTGAGAAAAGCAAAAATTTATAAACCATAATCTATAAATAATATATAGAAGGCACTTTGACAACAGAGATCTCCAACTAGGGTTTATGATCTTCCTGGTCATGAGCTTTTGACCAGATTTACAGTAAAACACATGACATACCTTTTGTGGAGCAAGCTACATATTGAAACAGAAAGTAGCTGGTTAGCCCCTTAACATCATGCCACTTTTGCACTATTGGGTATATCCTTGACAGTTGAGTCTATAGTACGGCATGTAGTATTCCCTGCTGGACAACAGGGTTAATACCTTTTCTTTCACTGTATAACACTTTCTGTAACTATATGAGCTAGCCAACAGGGAGAAAGTTTTCTGGTTAATTGAAATTTAAGTTTTCCTTTCCTGTTCTGTATATTTTACCAAATATTTTAAAAATATCAGAAAACTCCTTCTGAGAGGAAAAGAGAATTGCTTCCTCTTGCCCCTCTTGGCTGTAATCATCACAATTCTCTCAGTGTTTTTTTCAAATTACAGAGATGTCACTTGAGCATGCTGGTCTACTCCATTTCCCAAGGAACCTCAGAAGTTACAAGAACAAAAGCTGACAAGGGAAGCTCTATACCAGGTCTTGACAATCATACAAGCTTCCTTGACACTTAGCCCATGAGACCTACCAGATACAGCTTGAACTATCTGTGAAGTTGTTAAAATAAATCAGTTTGTGATTTCTTCAAGCCAGTTATTTCAGGGATAGAAAAAGTACAATTTTTATGGATTTTATAGGGATGGACCTATTGCTACAAGTGAAAACCTTGTTTGAACAGCAATGCTTATGAATGCCAATGCTTAAGATGATGGCTTCAGTAGAAATATTGCAGGTTGGAAGCAATGCAAGTCTGCATTCAGGACAAATGTGTTTTTTGTAGTAAGGATTTGCTTTAAGTCTAATATTTGCTTTATGTCACAACTGGTTGAGAGACTATTGAACACACCTAGTTTTGTGACTTTTTGAGACAAAACCAGTCCACTTCAAGAGGATTGCTCAGATTGCCTGGGAATGTTGCAGCCTGTAATTAAATATTCTGTTCCTACTAAGACTGAGTAACAAAGAAGAACTGATTTTTAAAAGGATAGTTATCATAGTGGATGGCAAAGCTCTTTTTCTAAGGGTCGGTATGTGCTAAACTTCACATAGAGAAGTCTGACAAGGACTCTTGATAGCATTTCTATCTGCCACAGACACTTCAAGCTGTAGAGTACCTGCTAGGTCTCATGGGCTAAGTGGCAAGGAAGCTGGCATGGTTGTCAAGACCCAGTGTAGAGCTTCCCTTGTTGTGGGCTTTTGTTCTTGTAACTTCTGAGGTTCCTTGGAAAATGGAATAGACCAGCATGCTCAAGTGATGTCTCTGCAGTCTGAAAAGAGACCGAGAGAATTGTGATGATTACTGCCAAGAGGGGCAAGAGGGAAGCAATTTACTTTTTCTCTTAGAAGGAGTTTCTGATAATTTTCAATGCCCGATCCTCCAAGACATTTCTCTGAGGTAGCAAACTCTGACAGCCTTGCAGAAATTTACACCCTTGCTTTTGCGCACATGATCCTGCCAAGGTAAATGACTAACGTTTACTTAGCAATTATTTTGTACCAGCCTTTGCATTTGCATTCATTATCTCATTTAGTTTTCTCAACTCCTCTGAGGGAAGTACTGTATTTTCATTTTTCAGTGTATAAATACCCCAAAATCATTAAAATTTGATTTGGCTCAAAGCTTTGAAGTTAGGAACTGTTGGTATGATTGGAACCTAGTAAATTGAGGCACTAGAAACTCAAATATCTATGTGGTCTAAAGTTAGATGAGACTTTCAGTTATAGTGATTATACCATGCACTATTTAATAATATAATGTACTAACATTCTTTGTAATAATTTAATGGATCATCAGAAGTACTGTGGAAGGAAGGGAAAGACTCAAAGAACCTATAGACATAGATTATTATATAAAATAGGAAGTTAGTTCTTGGTGGGCAAAATAGACCTATTCTTGGCCATATCTGTGGGAAACTATTTTTGATGCTTTGCTATACAATACAGAGATACAAATTCAGCATGTCAGTAGTGCACAGTACCAGGACATGTGTAATTTGCTCCAATAATAAAACAACCCACCTGGCTCAAGTCACTATATAGCTAAGTTTTCAATACTCCACCATCATTTTTTGAAATCGGTTGGTCTTTTCCATAGGCAGTTTGTTTTGAGGGAGAGTGCTGAAGACAGCACCGCTTATCTTTAGTTCTTGATCCTTCTGTGGTCTTTGCAGCTTTTTGAGTGGTTTGCTATTTTGCTAGGATGTAGTTACACTGTTTTAAATCTGGTTTGCACTTAAGCACACATTCTATAGGACAAGTAGCAACTGTGGTGACTCTGACAGATGCTTAGTATTTCTCATATGTACTCTGAAACAGGACAAATAAGACACAAAGTGACCATTGGATACACTGACTCAGAAGCCAGCAAAGTTCCATTCATTTTCTCCCCACTTCCCTCTTCATCTCTGCCGTGAAGGGTGATTGGATGTGACACGCTTAGTCTCTCAGACTTCAAGTTAGTCAAGCAGGATTGCTTTCCTTTTCCCAATACATATCAACTAATGTAAATAGCTAAGACAGAGGAGATGTTAGGTAAAAGGATGGGGTCATTCTTTTTCCCATATGCCAGTATTCCTTATTAAGAACCTCAGTGCCCTGTTTGTTTTATTTTTAATGTGATTAGCCATCTGTGAATTGGCTCAAAACTGGAAATTGGTTGGCTAGCCATGACTCTGTTCAACTGAGTCAAATCAGAATTCTGATGCTGAGACCTAGAGATATTTTTGAACAAAAATATTTTCAATAGCCTGTCCATCTCTTTCATTTGTTGAGATACAATTGTCAACTAATCAACACAGGTCTGTGACTACTGATTGCTTTAATTCTACATTGGAGGACAGCAGCTGCTCCTAATTTGACCTTGTTGAGTAAGTGACATCACTTGGCTTTGCTAATCTTAGATCCCTTCAATCCTAAAATAGATTCAAGGAACCCTAGTCAATGGTAACCATTTCCATCAACAATCGTAGCATACTCAAAATCACTACCACTGAGTTATTTTGGAATTCTAGGGTTGTACCTGTCAACATATCTCTCATAACTTTGGTGAAGGATATGTTCTTTGGGAGATTAATAACCAAGTGAGTTATTATGTGAAAAATTCATTCCAATGTTTTAATTTTCCAAAGCCAGTGGATAGTTTTCTCTAATGCCAGAGAGCATTTGAACTTCATTTCATGCAGGCCATTTGGAGGCCAAATTTTATCCAATCCACCAAAGCAGCTAGTAGGATCACTCTGAAACAGTTGAAGTGTACTACACCAAATCCAAATTCTCTTTCATAAAATCAAATCAGTACATTTGACTCAGTCCAACACCACATTCCTTCATTGATCTCCAAAGGCTCCAGAATTCATTTCCACACAAGGATTCTGAGGATCAAAACCAGTAACGATCACACTGTTTTGTGATGTGTTTTATAGTTCCAAATGTTTACCTTACCTTTTGTGAATCATTTGCTAGGTTTGACTCTGCTTGTAGCAGAAGAAACAAAATGTGCTGAGGACAGGCATGCAAGCCAGTAGTCATTCTTTTTGTCAGACAATGAAATGGCAGAAACAACTGTGATAAATTCATTCAACTTCAGATGGGAAACAAAGGCTGTTTTTATATAAGAGAAACTTGACCAAGAGCAGGAAATTGATATCATGTTTTCTTTAGTCTAGATTTCCCCCTGTTTTCTATATATTTCATGTTTCAGGATCCACATAACATATGGTCTCACATGACTGGCTTTCTTAAGTAGCATAAGAGTTTAAGCAAGGCTCATCCACATTGCAGCAAACATCAGTACCTTGTTTCTTCCTAAAGCAAAGTAATGTTTCATTGCATATATGTACCAGAGTTTGTTTTCTGTTTGTCCATTGATTAATGTTTGTTTCCAGTTTTTACTTATTAGGAATAATGTTGCTGTGGGCATGCATGAACATGTTTCTGAATAGTTTTGTATTATTTTGTTTTCATTTCTCTTAAGTAAGTATCTGGGAATGAAATTTCTAGAGCCTACATTTCTTACAACCCCCATGAAGGAAATGTCCCATTTTCTGTATTACTGACTCTGGGGATTTAAAACAACTGCCATGCTAGAAAGCCAGTAAAGAGAGATCAAGCTCCAATGGATATAAAGTCAGGAGCTGGTGTTTTCCTTATGCTTCTTTGAACACTGGAGACATAGCTTGTACACATGAAACACACACACACACACAATGCTTGCCTATTTAGAACAAGTTCATGCAATGCTTGGGATGTGAGCAATTGATGCCTTAAGCCAAACTGACATTGTCATCACCACTTCACCATTCTCTCTGCTTCCCTGATGCAAGCATGAGCTGCAGCTGGATCTACCTCTCTTGTGTGCAGTTTTCAGAAAAAATGAATACTAGCCTCTCTTAGGGGCACAAATCATAACTGCATTCTCATATGAATGGCCTTCAGAACCAATTGGGGAGACCAATAGCATTCCCAGCCAGTGGACTCCTTCTCTGAGGCTTTCAGGGGATGAGCATACCTGCATGCCATCTGAAGGCTGGTCTGATTAAGAAGCTACTGGAAGAGAGCAAGGTGACTCTCCAGGGCCCTGGCTTCATTTCTCAGCCTAGGCCACTACCTCTGTGCACAAACTCAAGCTACTGAGAGCTTGTTACTTGAAATATGGGTCCTTCAGACTGACTGCTGTTTGCTCAACTAAGAGGCAGAAATCTTACAAACTTTTATATATTTTTTAAGAGCAAGCAATTCAAAATTGGATTACCTTTCCACATTTTCATACAAAGTGGATTAATGTGCCCTGTCTTTATTGCATCTTCCACCGTTGTCATTTCTGATTAAGCCAACACTATGAAGATGTATTACCGACTGGTATAAATGGGAACATTAAAACACTGGCTGTGTGTCAGAGAAGCTCAAGGCAAGTTGATTTGTGCTACACACATCCCCGGCGCAATATGTCTGGAATATTTCACCTCTCTTTGGACAGAACAATCTTTCTGTGCTTCCCAAAGTAACATGAGATAAGTAAAATTGAGAAAAAAAAATAGATGAAAGGAACACAGCTAATTTTTGTTCTAGGCACTGGAAGAGGTGTATATGCCTTGTCATAATCTCAATATGGCATTTCCCCCTAAGGATCAGATTAGAAGGGACAATTTGAATCATTCCTGGAACTCCTGGTTCACAACGGGGGCTGCATGGGCTGCATTATTTCATGGGTCTGTATTTTATCTCTGCGGGCTCACTACTCTTCTCTGAGTATCTTCATGGCTCAGAGTTAGGCTTCCTTGGAACTGTTCAACTGTGAAAGGCAACTCAGATTTCTAAGAAGGTGCCACCTCAGTTTTAATCACGAGGGACACATTCATTACTGATAGGTGACAGATGAAAAACAGTTTGACAGGAGGAGCAGGAGATAAATATGAAGAGACAGGATGGGCAACAGACTTCTATCTGCTGTATAGTCTAGCCTCTGCTTTGTGTCATCATTGTTGGATATTTGTGAGAGGACTTCTGGAGTACTCTGGCTTCAGTCCCTTTCTAGAACTGTCTGCCTACAGTGTGGCAGAAATTCTCCCTGGACCACTCTTACTTCCTTTTCTGCTCCTCTGGGGCCTAGAGGGCTTTGAAGGAAAATGTGAATGAGTCAGAGCAACTTCCCTTTTTTGTCCTTCATGTGTAGTGGTTAAAACATCCATAGAGTGCATCTTTAGGAGAACAGAAAGTGTTAAATAAGGTGTGTGTGTCTGTGTGTGTGTGTTACTGGAAAAGGAACTGGTGACCTTCTGTATGCTGGGAAAGCACTCTAACAGTGAGCCATACCACCAGCCCTCACTAAGCACTCCAAATCTGGTCAATTTTTATTGCTTTATATCTTCTTATTTTAATCTGACTTTATTCCAGGTCACGATGCAGTTGAATATAATGGAAATAGGAAAAGTAGTGCCCTTGTGCCCAGTGAGTTTTTGGAGAAGCCATAGGAAGAAGGAATCATATGAATTGCATTAATTATTAAGAATCAAATAAAATACTGGCACAGGATATAGTGAACTGAAGAGGCTAGCTTACCAATATGAAGGAAATTACTTTTTATATGAGTTCAACTTGGTCTAAAATTGACTGGGGGACTAGTTACCTAGTGGAGCCATATTCTGAGAGGAAATGAGTCTTCAGATATAAACTATTGTAAGCAAGTCCAAAGAACTTGTTTTCTAGAATAAACCGAAAATTGTCCTTTTAAAGACACCTGCTACACTTTTAGAACAGTGTGAGGAGACACCTGAAATGCAAGACTGAATTTACATTTTTTACTTCAGCCTGTTTTCTGAATTATAGATCTGAGAATAGCACAGAGACAGTTATAACTTTAGCAAATGTTGATTAAAACAGAACGAATTGCATTCTCATGGAATTTCTAGATATGCAGAAGAAATTGAGGGTGAAATAACAACAGAAAGGATAAAGAATTCACTCTAGGGAGAGGAAAGGGAACATTGATTCTTCTCTGAGCTTTGATGAAGATGCTGAAGGATATGTTTGTATGGACAGAGTGCAGTTTGTATAAAGGTAGGCTTTTTTTTTTTTTTTTTATGTTAGGAGACAGAAAGCCTTCTTGGCAGGAGAAACAACAGGAGGAAAGATTCTGTGGCACAACACAATACCTTCTTTAAGAACCTGGCAAGCAGGCAGGGCTCCCAGTGGAGTGATAATTATACCAATTCACCCACAAAACATTCGACCCCAAATTTGTCCTGCCTTCAGGAAGTGCAGGAATAAAGATGGAGCAGAGACTACGACAATGACCCACCAATGACTGGCCCAACTTGAGTCCCATCCCATGTACAAGAACCAGTCTCTGACACTATTAATGATACTCTGTTATGCTTGTAGACAGGAGCCTAGCATAACTGTCCTCTGAGAGACTCCACCTTGCAGCTGATGCAAGATAAGCAGAGACCCACAGCCAAACATCAGATGGAGCACGGGGAGTCTTGTGAGTGAGTCGGGGAAGGATTGAGAAACATGGAAGGGATAGGACTCCATAAGAAGACAAAGTCAACTAACCTGGACTCTTGAGGGCTCCCAGAAACTAAACCACCAACTAAAGAGCATACCTGGGCTAAACGTACTCCCCTATATGTAGCAGATGTGCTGCTTGGATCTTTGTGAGGGTCTCCCAACAACAGGAGCGGGGGATGTCCCTGAGTCTGTTGCCTGCCTGTGGATTCTGTTTCCCTTAACTGGGCTGCCTTGTCTGACCCCAGTTGGAGAGGATGTGCCCAGTCATGCAGAGACTTGATATGTCAGGCTAGGTTGGCACATGGCAGGTATAGGGACTCTACTGTCTCAGATGAGAAAAGAGGGGCTGTCTGAGTTGGGTTCTGGGAGGAAGGGGGGCTGTGGTTGGATATAAGTTGAATAACTAAATAAGGTAATAGAAACAAGCTTACAACCTGGCAAACAACTCATGTAGCGATGTACCAGATGCTTTGAGCCAAGGTATGCAGAATCACGGAGGGAATGAAAGCTGAAAGTTTGTTCTGCCCTAAGAGCAACAACAAGCTCTTAAATAATTTTTATCTAGGTCTCATGTATTCACTTGCATTTGCAAACAGTCATTTTGGATATGGCAAGGGTAGATGTATTAAAAGCATCTCAGAAAACACATGGTACAAATTAGAGATCACAGTGCCTTGGAAATAAGAACATGGTGGCTTCAAAGGGCAGAAGTCAATTTGCTAGTAAGTATTTACTGCTGGATAACAATAGCACCTGCTAATGCAAGTCCAGACAACAGTATGGGGAGACAACAGTAGAACTGACTTGGAAGTTACTATTTTAATGTGTTGCAGTTGATACAGCTGCAAGCATAGTGTTAATGCTTTTGATTGAGATTAGGTAAAAATACATGGGTGAAAGGAAATATCTTTTTTTTTTTTTTTTACTTTTTTAAAAAATTTATTTAGTTATTTAAATCACATCATAATGTACTTATTTACACAGGGGTTATAAACACAAAAAAGCAGGATGAGGGGAAGGGAATGGCACTGGAGCATAGGTGTTCAGGGGGAGTACAGATACCTTTCAGAACAGGGTATCAGCTGGGTGTAGGTTCAGGGGACAGGTCACTATGACTCTGCCTATGATTCACTTGTCCTTATCTAAGTTGGTACTGTCCACCGAGGCTGCCTAGTTATAAGACCTATGACTACTTGGGCTGGTAAAAAGGAAATATCATGTGCTACTCTGAGTACAAAACCAAAAGAGATGATTATGGGTTAGCCTTGCCTTAAGATTGAGAGGTGAAGAAATGGTGGATAGCCAGTAAGAATGAAGAAGGTTAGTAGAAAAATTGAAACTATTACATTCAAAGTTCTGAGAGGTTGTTTTGAGCTATTGCTTAACATTCTTTTTAGGATGGGAGCTTATGCTTTAAAAAATAGGAAATGAAAGCTACTAGGAGATGAAGACCAAACAATAGGATGTGTAAGAAAAGTGTCAAGGTGATGGAGATGAGTAAAGGCCACACGTAAGCATGATAGTGCAGCAATTGAATCTTGGATATAGAAAACCGATGTGATGTCTTGAAAAAATGCATCACAATTGGAAAGAGTAAAAACTCTGAATGATAAAAATGAATGAATATGGTGGGCAGAGAACAGTGACATACAGGAAGTCTGTCTGGTCAATAGCAACATGTATTCCAGGAAGACAGTAGACAGGCTAATTTTTCACCTGAAGACGAAATATTTTCTATTTCATAATATAAGGTATAATTTTGAATGGTAATCTAAGAAAATAGAAGCTACATCTCCTAAGCATTAAGCAAAGGATAAAACAAAGTTAGAAATATGTTCTCTTAATAGGAAACTAATCTTAAATAATCTTCCTTTTTTTTCTCTGTAACAATCTGTTTTAAAAATGATGAATGAACACTTTTGGAATTTTACAGAAAAAAAATCATGGCACAAGATGACTTTATCCAGATTTGCTGAATTACATGTGAAGAGCTTTAGAAAAGTATTTCCAGATATGTATAAGTTTAGATCATCTAGCCAATAAATTATTCTAAGCACAGACATGCATGTATGCATACACACATACATACACACACATACACACACACAAACACATGCACATCTCCCAACAACTCTACATAAACTCATGGAAGATTTAGTCTTCTGATAGAAAGATAAGTAAGAAAGAAATTAAAAGTAAATCTCACAAATGTAGATATTTTGACATAAAGATAAATGGAAGACAGCCCACTGGAAAGAAAAATAAGACAGATTTTCATCATTTCACATATAAGACTAACTATAAACGAAAAATACTGCAGCATGAATGATTGTTAGAGGAAGCATTTAAGAATTCCAGATTTTATTGACAAAGAAGATGGCAGTACAGAAACAAGGAGAACTCAGTGCTGTAAAAATGGAGAGGAAATATGTTTCTTTTTCACTTCCACACCAAAATCAAGATTGAAGGAAGAGGGATGGAGCGAGTCTCTTTGCATCTCTTCCTGGGAGTATGAAGTCAACTCACTTCTTTCCTATTGATGAAACCATTACACTACTTATATCCTAAATTAGACTTTAAGGACGTTGACTGGTACTGAGCTATACTGTTGAAAACAAAAAGAGAATGGCCATGTGAACACAATTTGAACACTGTATTAACCACTAACAGTATAAGACCTTTACATTATTAAGAAAACATGTTATTTTTACACAAATTATAGTGAGATATGGACCACACTCCCTATGTTTGTTCTGATATTTTCACCTAAAATATAGAATTTTACATTTATGCTGTTTAAATTTATTCTTGTTAGTTTCAGCCTAGCATTTCTCCCTCCATCCAGGCTCTCTCATCAGACACTGGCTCCATCCATTTTAGCTTTATACCATCTGGAGACTTGGCCAACAGCCACTTATGCCTTCACATAAACTCTAGTTCTGAAAAGTTTAATCAGTCAAGGGCTAAAGGCACATTTTGGGTACATTTTTTGCCATTCATGTATGTGCTATAAATCTAATATTTTCTAATGAACTTCTATAAAGTAATTTTTAGGGAAAGAGTATAACATAAATTCAATGCCTAAAATATTTCTCTGTAGAAATCACTGTTGGTTTATGTACTGAATAAAACTTTTATTTCCTCAATAATAATGTATCTTTTAGAAAAGATAGCTCTATCACTAAAAGATAATAGTTGTGAAGCATCATCAAATGCTTGGCTAAACCATGGTGTCAATATCTATATTATAACCTAAAATCAGAAGTATACATTATATCAGAATCCAAAACCCCAGTACATGGACTGATATATGTTATGCTATGGGAAGATTTTCTCATTCAGTGACATCTCTTCTGTCTTAACATCATTGTATTAACTTTAAAAAATTCATCTTATTTTCAGTAGTTCATCTGGGTCTTTGGTTAGTCTCTGTCACTGAAGATCTTCCAACATCATTTATATCTGACTCTATATTTCAGTCTTCTGAACGACTACAAGTTTTCTAATTTAGTAACAACTATGTTTAGAATACACCATCAAAGACCATTTTCACTGCTAGCCAGAACTGTCTGTATTCAATGACTTGTCAGGTTAAATAGTCATTTTGACCAATATGTATACTATCTCACACAATTAAATAAGATAAAATACACATTTCCTCTTTTATGCCTGAGTAGACCCAGAAAGAAGATATTTTTGCTTTGAAATTCTGTTTCCTTTATCCCAAATTTCCCTTATCTGTTCATCTGCAATTACTATCAATGTAATTTTTAGTTAAAATGCATTTAACAGATTATAGTGGTTACTTCCATTGCAAAGCTCAAAATAGCAAGAGATACATTACTAGCCTCCTTGAACATCTGATCACCAGCTGGGGTCAGGAAGAACAGCTTTCTGGACAAAGAAATGGTGTCATACAATTCACTCCAATATTTTCAGAATGAAAACCTTTTCTCTTTTTGGACAGCTGCAAATTCATTTTGATGATTATTATTATGCTTTTCTCCAGTAATGTATTTCTATTACCCTCTCATTCCTTCCCTTATCTACTTTCCATCTCCATATTTCCTTCTTTCATTATATTTCTTCTTCAGTCCCTACTTTTTTTCTTGTTCTCTTTCATTAATGAAATACTCTAGTATGTAAACCATCAAAAGCCAAGTCACTACATTCTTCTCTCATGGTATGCTTGGCAGACATACCTACCCTACCATTATTTTTCTGCCTAGCCATTAACTAGGACAATTGCTTGCATTCTACGGTGAATTGCAAAAGCCAATTACTGTTTGTGACAAGGCTGCCAATAAGGGTATAAAAGAGACACTGACAATATCCAGAAACTAAAGTTCATTTTAAGAGACTATTTGATGTTTCATCACATACCATGGATTGATTGTACTGGGAGATTTGAAATTCATCATTTAATTGATTCCCTTCCTAATGTCACTGACAGAAGGTGTGGTTGGGTACTACTAGTGGTAGTAGCTACAGTAGCAATAGGCTTAAAATTGAAATGCATCACTCTGCTTCTTGCATGACTTGTTCAACTTTTAATATGTTATAAGTAGTCCAATTAACTATCTGATAAGAATTTGTGTCATGCAATGGATTGGTTGTTCTAGGTGAACTATATGATACAGGCTTTATACTGTATCAGAAATGCCCAAATATCAACCACATCAACAAGTTTCACTGATTCTAGATTCAATTATTACAAGAAAGCTGTAGAGAAAGATTTCTGTTCTATATATGAAGGAGCTCAGGGTCAGAGAGATGTCCTTAGAGTACATGGCAGAGTCAACACTTCAGTCAAATTTAGTCCTTTGCAATCTCACTTTGTCATTTGAATGTTTCATTTAAAAGTAAACAAGTCAGATAGCCCAGTGTCTTCAGTTTGCTTTTGATACCAGATTGTGAACCTGAGGTTATTTGATTGGTTCATGAATTCGGGACACCTTTTCCCCATCCTCTGGCAAACATGAACTCTGAGCCCTTGAATTCTGATAATAAAGAGATTCAGCAGAGCACTTTTCTCTGCTTATCAAATTCCTATGAGTAGAGGTGCTCCTGCGAGCATTTGAGTGGTCACACATTTCTAAAGATTCACCTTTCAAAGAAAACAGTCTCATTAATATTTCTTGTATCTCCCCTTATCACCTTCTATAATATCTTACCACAAATGACCATGGTATTCCGTGCTTTCCCAGTGCTTCATCCTGAATAAATAGAAATGCCTGCTTATCTTTCCAAGGCAACTTCAACTTATACACTGGAATGCTAAGGATCACTTGTGACTTTGTGGCACACTTGGTTTTTCAAATGAATAATAAATATAATTCTGTCAACTATTTTGGGAATCCATGTACTTTTTTTCAGGGAGACAAGAAATCTATTTGCCTTTACACTATATATGGCAGTCAGAAGTAGCGCATTCATTCACTTTTTTATTCATTTGATGCATGAAAAAAAGGCATTAAATGTATTTCAGCATGTCACCTCAAATTCTGTGCAGCCAACAGTGATGAATATGCTTAGTTCCTCAGCTGAGGTACTGTTTCATTTTTTCATGACAATATCATTTGACAAGGCGATTCTGCATTGGCAATATTGTATCATATTTTTGTCTGCATGTAAATTATGCTGACAGTCTCATAAACATAAATTGGCAGGCATACTGTCCCAAAGCAATGTTTGTTAAAATACACTAATGGAATAGAATAAATAAATTTTTCCAATGCATTAATAACACAGTGGTGTGTCACTACATTGTGTAAGAAGGTCTGAGGAATATGTTACTGTCTATGCCAAATTAATGTAGTATATAGTTATGAAAATATATTTCATTCCATCTCATGTCAATGTTTATTGATTAGTCATCCATTTCACAGAGTCTTGTGTACCAGCAAGCCATGCATTTGGGATACTTATCAGAAGTCCGTTTTGTCAGTCTAGATATCCACAATGAAACTTTAGTAAGGAGCAGTTCCAGTCTGGTATCTTCACAATGAATGAGTTTTTTTTAGATGAGGAATTAACCTTGTTCTGATGTGATGGGCAGATCTAAGGGATGGTCTATAATACTGAGATGATTTATTTGTATTTCAAAGATGAGGACATTCCCATCCAGGTGTTTCTAGACTGGGAAGGTGGGGGAAAAGTAGAGAATTCCATATTTCCAGTCCTTTCACTTATCGAAAATGTGATCTTTGGCAAGATATGAAATCTCTCTGAACTTAGTTACCGTATGATAGAAATCATCACACACAGGGCTAGGTTCTCTGCAAATTTCTTACACTGAGCATTTGAATGGAAAACAATGGGTATGATAGCTAGTCCTTAACTGCATCTGAAGAGAAAATAGGTGGGTGGAAGTGGGAGGGGAACCGAACAAGTGAAAGACAAAAGCAGAAGAGGAGAGAGAAATGAGTGTCACCCTCTTGTTTCATCAATCAGAGGATGGAAACTCCATATTCAAATTTACCCAAGCACATCATCATTTAGAGTCACAAAAAAAAAAATGGGCAGAAATCCCATATCCTCTCAGTTAATGTGTACACTGGATTCCATAGGTATCCTGACCTGCATGCTTTCATAAACACTGGGACAGGTCCCTCTCTCTACTTTCTGAAGTAATAACTCTTCTAATGACTGGTAACTGGAGCAAGTGTATGTGTATCATCTGACCATTGGAGGGAAGAGGTGATGGATAACTGAGATTTTTATCTTCCCTTTCATTTCCTTCCCTTTTCTATCCTTGGCCTCCCTCCCTCCCTCCTCCTCCCTCTCCTCCCCCCCCCTCCCTCTCCCCCTCCCTTCCTCCATCCCTCCCTCCCTCTGTCCTTCCCTCCCTTCCTTCATTTTCTTTCTTTATTTGATACAGGGTTTCTCACAGAGATCCACCTGCCTCTGCCTCCCAAGAGCTCAGTTAAAGGTATGCACTTACTGCCAGGCAACATCCTATCTTGATCAGATTTGACCTCAGTCTTTTAGGCTATCGCATCTGAAGCCTGTTACTGCAGCTTCATCTAGTGTCCTTCATATTTACTCTGAGAACTATTCTTCTAGAAAAACCACATGTCTGAACTCAAATGGTAAAGAGAAAGGTTTGAGAAGACAGAACTTTTGGAATCAGATATGCAATCTAAATCTTGTAAATATATAGTATATTGAAAGGTCATATTTAACACATGGATCCATACTAAGATTTCAATACCCACTCTGATTAACCATAAGGAAACAATTTACTACCTTCTTGTAAAATACAAGGTGTTTTTACCAAGGAAATAAAAATGTAAGATTTGCGTATAAAATGCAAGCAACAATTATTATGAATTACAAATGTTTAAGCTGAAGTCATTCCTACATGTGAGAACTAAGATATAAGTGCTTTCTAATATTAAGAGGCAGGATTATGATAAATCAAATGTAAGGTATTGTTGAGTATCTAATAGTATATATTACATCGTAGCTGTGGTTAAATGGGGGGTTTAGATACCCTCCACCATCTCTTGGAGGCTATCCTTGAGGTGGAATTACAGAACTCATATTCAAAAAAATCCTTACATGACTAGATGAGCAGAGTGAGTTTTGCAGCACAAGTTAGATAAGATATGAAATCATCTCTACCACTTACCTTGACTGATCTTGTCTCTTTATAAGGTTTTATAAGGAGAGTGTTTACAATGACCCTTGACCTAAGAGAGTTTTGTCCGTCAAGATTATTCTTTCTTCCCAGGAGTAACATATATCCAATAACTGGTCAACAGTGAGGTGCAAAGACCTAGCTTGCTAGTGTCATTTGAGGAGTCTCTGAATGGGCACTGAGCTATGCTCTCCTTATCACCATTCAACATCTCTCTGTGGTAGTCTTACTTTCCTCTTTTGGTTACACTTGATATTCCTGAGAGAAAGCTGTTTGGCGAGCTACTTGTATACAAATATGCATCTCAAAGTCTGTTTCCCAGGAAACCTAATCTATCCACCACAGCTTGTGTGTCTTAAGGTTCAAGGAGTCGTAAACATAATAAATGCTTAAAGAATATTGAGGAGGGAGCAATGTCTACATTTGTGTAATTGAGTATCACTTCATTTCCCCAAACTTGCAAACTGCTTGTTGTATGGTCAGCTCTGCCAGATATTTGCTAGATGAATGGCTTTTGTGTTCAGGAAAATTGGATGAATGTTGACATGCAGGAGGGACAATAACTATGAAATGATTGACTTGAGTAGCAAAAGCAATATTGTAGCATTCTTAAAGAATTGAACCAAGGAAAGAAGTTTAAACTGATTACTATTCATTGTGTCCAGCTTCAGGATATTTAATAGACTGGAGTATAGGGAACTGAGTAAAGTATGAGTTCAGTGCTCATTGTATATGTGTAATACATTCTTCTCATTATCCCTGAAAGATTATAGTAAAAATATAATTTATAAGAACAAGTATTTGCATTCCATGGTAGTATAGACTCCCAGAAAGTCCTAGGGACCAAGTTTCAAAAAAACATATATTGGTATGTAGGATATGTTTGTGTATATTGAGCCAGTGAGATCATTCTTTACATAGAGACAATTGGGGTCAAGACTTACTACTTAAGTTTGATCTCTGGAATTCAAATTGCAGTTAGAGAAAATCGATTCCTAGAAGCTGTGGCCTAACTCCCACACATGTGTTACTATGTGCCTTAACACACAGACACACACACACACACACACACACACAGAGGAGAAGAGGGGGGGGAAGAGAGAGAGAGAGAGAGAGAGAGAGAGAGAGAGAGAGAGAGAGAGAGAAAAGGAGGGATGGATGGAGGGAGGGAGGAAGGGAAGGAGAAGGAGAGGAGGAGAGGGAGAGGAAGAGGAGAGGGAGAAGGAGAAGGAGAGTTAGAGGAGAGGAGGGACAAGGAGAGGGAGAGAGGGAGAGGGAAAAGGAGAGGAGGCGAGGGAGGGAAAGGAGAGAGAGAGGGAGAAGAGGAGGAGAGAGAGGAGAAAGAGAAGAGAGACAGTGAGGCAGAGAGATTTAATGACAAAAACACATGAGAGAGAAATGAGGTCAAGTTTAAAAGGAATGTACATATGTATATTTTATATATGCATAAGTATAATTTATAGTCAAGATAAAGTGATATTGTATTCTTCTTCTAAAATATATTTTAAGAAAGTAATTAAGTCTTATAGAATATTTAATCTAATTATATAGTCATATTTCATGATAGCAAATATTTCTAACAATATCAATTACATACATTGATGAATAAGTTACCTAAATTGTTTTAATTTTTCTAAATATGTAGTGTTTATATACCAAATCAACGCTGGATAATATCTATTAACATTGAAAATAGTTACTCCCATATTTAAAAACCAATTAGCTATAGTATATGCAAAATTAGTGTATGACATATGGATGTTTTGAATATGGACTTGCATATATATTCATATATCTACACAGAACTATGTTATCTTAGTTGTTCAGAAGATATCAAATTTGTGGTAGTTAAGTGAAATGATCGTGAGACTTTTAATATCAACATTGTCCTCATTAACTATCATTTCCTGTCATCTTATATTCTTAATCGTGTCTATATCATATTGGAGTCTCTATTTCTTATGATAGCCAGTCTGCTGCCAAGACTAAACTCACTCATGATTATCATAGATTCCTGGCATGATATCAACAGCAATTGAATCTAACTATAGAACTATATGGCTTCATGTCTATATTTGGGATGCCTATGACAACTTGACAGATTGTACTCCAGGTCAGTTGGGAGCAGCAGTGATGGAGCCCACCCTCATTAGTACTATGCCACCATATTGCTTGTTCACTTGCTCAGATGTTCTTCCATTCTTGACAGACAGCACTCTAAAACTCCTTTTGTTTTCAAATCGCTAAACACTGTGACCTCCACATTCTTTTATCCTTCCTAGTGACAACCTAGGCTTCTGATTTACACAGAAAATAGAAACAATCAAATGGGAAACCTCATTCTCTAAATGAACCACGTTCATATGTCTGACTCCATCTGTTCTCTTTCTCTCTTCAATTCTACTCATTTCCAAGGGACTCCAGATCGTCCAGTTGCCTGGCTCTATTCCTTCACATGTGATTAGGAACAATGCACAGTGTAGGAACCCTTTTAAACCGCATTTCCTACATTTCTTTGCACTGGCTCTTTGTATCCCATTTCTTGCCTTCATTTCCAAACCCTATGCATACTTTAGAACAAAAAGTCTATTCTATAGGAAGCACCATAGATTAATACAAGGTCAAGAAGATAATGTTTTCTGGTGAGAGGAAAAAAAAATACAAAGAATGACACATAAAAATATTCAATACCTATCCTCAATTTGACTTTTTCTAACACATTGCTGTATTTGCTTCAAGTCATTAAATTTGAATAATTAATTAATGGAATAATGAAATAAAAACATTAGGAATTCAGTTAAGAACTTTTGAATCAGGTTTCCCTGGAGATAACTATTATTTTGAAGTTGTACTGTATTTTTCCTCTTCTCTCCCTCTTTCTCTCTTAACTCCATTCCTCTAAGACTCATACTTTATTCACTAAAAGTATATGTGTTATTTTGTGGTTTGTAATAAGTCTTTTTTTTTTTAAGTTTTTCGAGACAGGATTTCTCTGTGTAGTCCTGGCTGTCCTGGAACTCACTCTGTAGACCAGGCAGGCATCGAACTCTGATATCTGCCTGCCTCTGCCTCCCAAGTGCTGGGATTAAAGGCATGCGCCACCACTGCCCGGCCCTTTTTTTTTTAAATTAAGTTTTAATTGTAACTAATTAAAGGTAGGATGATATGCAAGTATGTATTATCCTGACAGGTGTTTACTATCTACTGTGCAATGGCTCTGGTACCTACATACTTGATACATGGAGATCTACCTTATAAATTCTAACACTTTCACAGTATTTCCTAGTCTATATATTATGATTTATTTATTCCTTTCTATACATGAACATATTCCACAGCTTTTTTTCTTCACACATGTGGTGCAGTCAATAATATTGGACATGCCTTCTCCATACTGGAACCACAGACTTTTTCCTGAGACATTACAATTTGTGTATGTACAGACATCTGAGCTTTTTGACATATGCCCCTTTTAATCATCTTATCTGTCTTAACCATTTTTCTCATTTTGATTTCTCTTCCTCCAGATTCATCATTCCTCTTTTCTTCCTTTACTCTGTCTCCTTTTGAATGCTCCGCAAGCTGTACCTGCTGTTTCTACTTGTTAATGCCCACTTTTTTCATTTAACTCACTTGCTGACTGCATGTTTTTCTAACAGTGCAGCATTCTTGTTAGAAATGTGCTGTTATATGTTATATTTATAAGTTTCTTCTCTTCCAAAACAAGACCAAGTCCTAAGCTCAATTTAACTGCAACCCAAAAATTCTACGTCATACTCGTTTGCTCTACTCTTGCCCTTTTGAAGATTGCTTTTTGAGTCTCCGGTATAATTTTGTATGGATCATGACTACATTTTGTTCACAGTATTCAACAAGACTGTTCTTTTGTCTTAATGTAAATGTTAGGGACTGGAAATCATGTCCAGTGCCATCTGTTATAAACTTCTGCCTGGCTGGCTGTAACCTTCAAATGCTTGAGTGCTGACATCCTTTGGTCCAGTGGTTCTGAACCTTCCTAATGCTAGGACCCTTTAGTACAGTTTCTTTAATACAGTTTAATGTTGTGGTAACCCCCCTAACCACAAAATTCTTTTCATTACTAGTTCATAACTGTGATTTTGCTACTGCTGTGAATCATAAGGTAAATATCTATATAACAGTCTTAGGGAACCCTGTGAAAGAGTTGCAAGTCTCTACTTAAGTTTTTTACCTTTTGTATCCCTGGCATGTGGGCAAGTAGATAAATCTGCCCTGGTGAGTTCTCCTTTAGCTTTAGAAGTAAGTTACCCCTTCCTTCTCCATGAGAGAACCCCATACCATCCCAAACCTTGTGATTAGCACTCACAAGGCTTGGGTATGTAGGCTACTTCTTGGTTCTCTTTCATTTGTGAACCTGCTTCAGCGAATTTTTCTTTACCTACCAAGCTTCCTTGTGAGAGCACATGCTTTCCTTCTGTGGCATGTGTCAAATCCCCAGATTAACCATCCAAAGACAGGGATTATTCCTGTTCCTCCAGAGGCAGCACCAGGGAGGTCCAAATGAGCCATACAGAATTTTTGGCCCTATTGACTTTTTGAAATTACACTTATTCTCCTTATACCTTCTTATTCTCCACTTTAGGTATGTGTGTTACATAACTGCATATTCCACTTGTAATGAAATCACACATCCATTCTATCTCTCATAGATTAGTAAGAAGAAAAGTGTCTTTTGTATATGTGTACACAATTATATCAATTTAAAAGAACACTGAATTTTCAGACATAATAAATCTAATTATATAAGAATACATGAAAACAACTGTGAACTTTTTGAATACAAAGCATATCTTTATGAAGATGGAACAGACTGTGGTGCAGGGGAGTCCACTGAGATGAAGGGCTACGTGATGGCAGTGGCATCAATGTCAAAATAGTCTACACTGGCAAACTGAATGTCGATGTTGCCTGTGCCCTAGACTACTTGCTGCTGACGCCACTTGCCCTTGAGGGTTGGAGGTGAGGTGGCATGGATGTCAACAGGCAGATTCTGGGAGCAGGTGAGAAATGCCACAGCAAGCTCATCTGAATACTGCTGCAAGCTCCTTTAATACCGTCCAACCGTGCCCCGCAGTCCTACAAAGCATTTCTTCTAAACGGCAGTTTCTGATTGGCTGGCATTGTATGTACCAGCAATCCTTGGTCTCTCAGGCAGTCCTCAATTAGGTCCTTCTGCAGGAGATGCTTTTGCAACTGCAGGCCCCTGGCCTTTACATAGAGGTGGCCCCATGTCCCTGCTATATGTCTCTGTACCACCATTCTATTAGGGACCTAAAAATTTAACATTTACTGTGCATGTATTAGAGAGTGGGACTTTAGGTTGTAAGATGAAAGCCCTCAGAATTGGGATTGGTGGGGTGGAGACAAGATCAGCAGTTAACAATGAATGCTGCTTTTGCAGAGGCTCGGGGTTCAATTCCCAACATCTATATCAGGCAGCCCATATGAACTCCAGATATCCAGTGCTTTTCTCTGGCCCCAGTGGTAACCTTCAGTAACATGCATATCCCCGTTATGTGTACACATAGTCAAAATAAACTAAATTAAAAGAAACAAATGGTATTAGTACCTACAATTAGTTAGCTTTTCATGTCTGTGAAAAAAAATATGAGAAAAACAAAGAAGCCAATATGTATACCTTGGTTCATTCTGTCAGAGGTTTCAGTCAGTCCTTGGTTGCTTATATCCCACATATGACGAGAATAAAGCTGCTTTCTTTAGAGAGTAGCAGGGGTATGGGTTATATCCTTTAAAGAAACATGCCCAGTGACTTCCTTCCTTTCAACTAGGTCCCACCTTCTACAAGCCCATTCAGCTACACATTGTCAAGAGATTAATTCATAGATGAAGTCAGAATTCTCATGAGCAAAGCACAACTCCATAGTGACACCAGTTGTGTACCAAATCTTTGACTCATGAGCAGTTTTGGGAGGGTCATTTCCGATGGAGATCTTAACAATACCCTTATCAAAATCACTCCAGACATCTCTTTAGCCTCCACTCTAAAAAAACTCAACAAGCACAACCATAGAGACCTTGGAAATGACTCTGAGCTTCTTCAACGTCTGGGGATAGATCTTACAAAGAAATACACAGGTCTTTGTTTATTTTTCAGAAAACATCTGGTACATAAATAAAGTAAATACTTCTCCTTTGTGCAAGGAAGGAATGCTGATGACCACAAGTGATGGAGCTACTAACTGTTTTCTACAAGGAAGTAAATCTTGGTGGTTAGCACAGTCTTCTCCTAGTATCCCTTTACACACAGGTGCACAGAGTTGAGCATCCTTCTGATGGAGAAAGCCAGCAGTATTAAAGTCATAGTCCTGTTCTCATGTTAGGGTTTACTCAACTGTATATACTATTCATCTTACTTCCTGGGTTTGCTGATGGACATTTTAAAATCTTGTCATTCTGAAGTAATGAAATATGTCAGAAAACACATTGAAAAATTAAGTTCACAGCAAACTGAATATAGAAAGCTTATTTTTTTATAAAGTTTTATACAAATCTGGATAATGAGTAATCCAAAATAGCCTTTAGAGAGTTATGCAACATGAGCAAAGAAAATGACTAAACAGGCTTGTTCACAATTGAAGATGGCTCTTTCTCTACTAAGTACTGAGTATTACATTTCAAATGTTAAACTCTCACTGTATTTTAACTTACAAAGGATTTGAAAGTTAAAACAAAACTTTCTCTCATGAAAAATAAATTTGAAATCAAATATGCAATGTATCCTTCAGAAAAAGTACTGCAAAAACAAAAACAAACCAAAAAAACCAGCAAAACAAAAGAAAAAATAGAAAGAAAAATAAAATTTCCGGCTTTTGGTTCAGGACACCTGGGTTTTCATGTCCATTCTGTTAGCTCACAGATGTGAAATATGAGACACTATAATTTTTCCATCAAGCTAGTGTTTCCTTTCATAATCAGTGAAATGAAGTTAAATTTACTCTTGATATTAGTTTGATGCTTAAATGAGTTAAAACCAATCCGATTGTTAGTGTATCCCCTTTCATTGATGCTATGCATTAAAGGCTATCATTACAGTATCCCCCCACACACACACACATCCAAGTTTCCCATGCTTCATAATTAATACTGAAATGATACTTCAGGACAAGGTAGAATCTAGACATTTTAGAATTGTATGAGGGTAATTCCAGTCTCTCCTGCACTTCATGTGTTTTTAATTGTGGGAGACTCAGAATAATCGGAGCAAAACTATAAACTCATTTCCCTGCCCCAGAGCAATCATCTCGCTGTAAATTGTGATTTTTTTTTTCTACTACCGATCGTGTAAATCATTAGTGTTTTAAATCAATTGCATCCTTGCCTCCGTCCTGCCTTCAGTAGCTCACTGTTTTCTACCACACAGGATGCAAATTGTTGATGCAACTTGTCCATAATCTGTGAGGGAAATGAAGAAGAGAATGAGAGCTGCGATCTTTGAACTAGGTTGGGAGAAATTTCCCAGCAAGAGATTAATTTACACTAATGATGATCACCTGTTCCCAATCGTGTTTCCAGCGCTTGCAAGGGTAACCGGATCTGCCACCTGAGGAGATTTCAAGGCAACTCCAATACAGCCAGCTGCTCTCGATTACTTCCTCATATATTTTAAATGCCCTAATTCCCGAAATCCTTATATTTCCATCAAATTTTAGCCCATCTATGTCCTGTAATAAACTCAATTGGGAACAATTTCCTTGTAGAAAATGATTTGGGCATTATGCGTTTACCATATTCTTATAAAATCTCCTTTCTCTAAAAGTAGCATTTGAGAGATTGCTGCCTTCACAGTAAATACAGAGATTTGCAAATAATTGCATTTCCAGTCACCAGAACTTATCCAAGGTACATTTGTTTCCTAGTCCATATAGCCAAAAATTCCTTAAGCTTTATTTCTCCTTTAGGGCCTCTGTTACTGTTATGACATGGTGAAAAGCTGAGGTTGAGGTGCCATCTAGTAACATGGCAACCCTTGTTATCCCTTGAACGTGCATCATTAATCCTATGCTACATCCAGTTCACTGCTTGTTGGCATAAAATTTCTTGAAACTAAGGAAATTTGAGTTATATCCTGGAGACACCCACTTATATATAGTTAGCCACACACAAGCTAATCTGGTACTGCTTATGAACATGGTATTTGGGTGTATGGATAAATTATTAAATATTCACTTACAAATCTTTTCTTAGACTTAAATGTAGAACAGAGTTCGGCAGCTGGTCCAGCACTAGCAATCTTGTCTTATGCTGCAATCTGCAGCTGGAGCATCACTTGTATCTGAAAGTCTACAAAAGCTCAGCTGTTTAAAAGTAGCAATTAGTGTTTTATTTTTCAATATGCTTAAGCAAGTATGTGTAAATTACCCATAACAGACCCACTGCATGTATACAGTTCAAGGTCAGATTTTATAAGAAACTCCAGGGCTGCATGATGCCGTTTATAACTATGGGAACTCAGAGTTGAGTGGTAAGAGTCTCAAAGGCCATAAGCCTGTAAGCACATGGTTTGCACTCATTTTCTGCTTGGTGCCCCTTGCCTTGTCTTAGATGTTGCATCCTATTTCTGGGATGCTGAAAAAATGAAATATGGTATCTTGTTTAGGACCTGGAACATGGGACCATATTTCTATAGAAACAACTATTTATTCAAAGATAAATAGATAAAGTGTCGAATCAAGTGAAAATTCCTCTCCTTAACCTATCAAATTATAGATGGATAAATAAAATATGGTGTAATGTATATACTTGAGTATTATTGAGTCATAAAATAATAGAGTATTGATTTTTGTTACATGAATGAACCTCTAAAATATTACATTAGGTGAAAAAACTCTACAGTTCTGTGCTAATATTATATATAAAAATGATTGAAATAAGCAACTCTATCTTTTAGTAATGCTATAAATAATAACTTCCAGATGTTTTGACATCCAAGAATACAATCTATAGTACCTACCTATCTATGTATTTATGTGTGTGTGTGTGTGTGTGTGTGTGTTGTGTGCCTGTGCATATTGTATGTATGTATACTTTTCCTTCAAGGTTCCCAGCCTAATGAACTAAATACTGGAAACTTAAGGTTACCCCAACAGGAGCGTACTCTTTTCTACATGAGTTATGATCACTTTGTTAATACAAAATTTTAAAAAGTGAAACAAGTAAGGAAGCAAATTACTGCAGTCATTAAAATTTTAAGTTTCATCAACAGCAACTGAGATATGTTGCTGTAGGCAAGAAGGATGCAGAAGGAAGATAGAGGGTCTGAAGACTTACTGCTACCAAACTTTCAGCTTATTGGAAAGAAGAGGGAAGATGAAGGGAAGGTTTATTCCTGTATGGTGTAATTTGTATGGTGTATTCCATCACACAGAAGCAAACATCAGTGGAGAAACTGAAGGTTTCCTCCAGCATTAGAATGTGTGTGTGATGTCGGAGATTTCCATATTCCTTACATTTAACCTCCTCAATCTCACAAAGTAGGCACCTTCATTACTCTTATTTTATAGATGAGCTGACTGAAGTCAGTTGGACCAAATCACTTGCAACTGGTTACATAAGTTCCTGTCTCTATCACCAATGTAGTCTCCTTCTAGGATGTAGCTTAAAAAAAAAAAAAGAACCCTAAATAGATCTTAAAAGGGAGTAGTTAAATTCCTTTAAGAGAGGACAAAGGTATAGAACTTCCACTATATAAAATCAAATCAGTATTATAGAAGTAAAAATCAGAGTGTAAAGTGAAAGTTCACAGGCATGAATATATAGAGAGAAAGTACATAGAGAAGAGGGGTAATAGCTTGCCTATGATGAATGTGTATGTCTGGAGAGAAAAGCAAAATGAAATAAAGAAAATCAGATTATTTTTCTATGCCGTACAAAAAAGTTTCCAAACAGTAAAGGTCTTGCAATGTTTTGAAGCAAAATAAATATAGATTACACTCAGTAACATTTACTGAACACCAAGTGCGTAGTGGATATATTTCTACCTTAATAAAAAAGGGGTAACAGAATGCAATGGTTTTTCTTAAGAACTAAAAGTCAGTTAGAAAAAAACATAAGCATGATAATTATATAAATGTGGCCTACCTAGTTATAAATATCACAACAATGCAGTTTATTCATGTAGCATAACCCAAAGCAAATGGTTGGTCAGTTATGCTCATGGAAGGTTTATTGGATAAGGAAAGTCTCAAGGAGAATATAAAATGTTAATATTCACAGAATCCAAGTGTTAAATATAGGGAAGTTGGTGACACTTTTATTCACAATTGCAAGGCAATATGGAGAAATAAATGTTCATGGAGAAATGGTAATATCATATAAAACTGTCTATAACCTCCTGTTTTAGGACAAGAGTCTAACCTTGACTTTTATAATTATCCATAGTTTTAGTTCACTTCAAAATGTTACTAGTGACTAGGACAATTAAATTTTTATTTTCATCTCAAATTCCTTAGAAATAAATTTTCGAATAATAAGCTTTCGTGTTGATTCTAACACTAAGGTTGTCCTACAGGGTATTTGATGGGACAACTAGAATACAAGTCCAAACTTAGCAGTTCTCCTTCTTTGGATCTGAAATCAGCTGCCAATTTCTCCTCTTTTACAGCACACCTCAAGCTAAACAGTTTCATACGTCATCAGTGTTTGCTCTTTGAATCAATGGCACACCGATCCATGCATCTTTTATTACCATTCCCTGAAACTTCCAGTTTCCTCGTGTTCCCTGAATAGTCTCACTTGTTATAAAGATGTTCTTTCTGGAGCATCTCATCTTTTCTGCTTCCTTTTGCTCCTCTGGCCTTCTCCACCACCTTTTACTTCTCAAGCAATTCCTCACTGTGTGCCTGTTGCTTTTTATTCTTTCACCAAGAAATAGTTTACTATTTTTTAACCCTTAATTGGTTTATAACAATGCAAACTGGAATAAGTGTGCAGGAAGTGTGCCTCTTGGAATACCTGTGGACAGTAAAGAGGATGCTACTTATAGACATATGTCTTGGATGTGAATAGTAAGGGAGCTAATACTTCTAGATTGACAATAGTTACTTGGAGTTAGGAACAGGCATTAGAGGTGCTCTAGAGTGACTGAGAATCAGACCATCATGATGACATTTGTAGTAGTCATGTCCAAAGGACAGTCTCCTAAGCTCTCACATGGTATCTGGTTGGCTGAGGGAAAGCGGCTGAAACCAAAGCAACTTTAGCAATGGCCATGACAACACTGGAACTGGGTGGTTGGAATAAAGTTTCATCCAGGTATCTGTGCTTGGGGACAAGATTTCTTAGAACATGGGAATATGAGAAGACTCACTGCATAGTGTTGATCTTCCAAAGACAGAGCCACAGTTGTCATAGTGATAATATACATAATTATTAATAATTGTCACTTATGTTTAACATATATTTTTGTAATGATTTCTATACTATAATGAAAATGAGATATGTGGCATTCTAGTTATTAAGGTATAACAGGATATCATTTCATTTTGTGTGGACAACTGTGGTGTATTTTAGTTGAAATACGTAAATGCAACATAGGCTCTTATACTGAAAACTTGACATTCAGACCATGTGGATTCGATATTTATGGTTATCATTTCTCCCTTCCATTTCCTTCTTCCAAACCTTTCACAACCCCACTTACTTCAGATTTCTGACCTTATCTCTTAATTGTTATTGCAGGCAAATTTCCAGTCTGTATAATGTTACTTGTATGTGTGTTTATAATGACCACTAGTTACTAGGCAATTCATGGTGAATGCTTATCCCCAAACAAGGAGGCTTTCAGAGAAAACGATGTTGGAATGGAATCCCAAGGTTTCCATTTGGTGTGGAATCAGATAGTACTCCAAGGCAGGACAGAAATGGCCCACCTGTTTGATAGAATAGCAAGATGACCTGATTGGACAGAAGAATTTGGAAGGAGGGCAAGACAAGTATCTGGTGTGTGTTATATTGGACAATTTTAATTATTCTGAGCATATGTATCTTTTTTATTAAAATGGTAAGTTTATTATTTTTCCTTTATATTTTAAATTGAGATGATTATACTGAGTCTTCTGTGAAGACATTCTGGTGTAAAAGTTGGATGGAAAAGACTTTGGCTCATGTCCTGGGGTGGATGACTGGTAGTGCAGACAGGAATTGTAGTGGAAGAAAGGAGTCCTTGTGGGTGTTTGCAGAGTAAACCTAAGGAGTCAGCAGTGGAAATGTGATAGAAAGACTGTTTACTATTTAACAAAAATGTCATATGAACTGAAAAAGCCATTCAGTAAAGTGTGAGATGTAAAGCACTTGGCTATTTCATAAGTAGAAGGAACCTTCAAGTGTTTTAAAGATATTGCTTGAGAATAGAAGTATATACCAAATTGTAATTTATGCACATCAACTTTTACAGAAATGATTTTTAAAATGCCCTAATCCACTCCTGTCTTTAAGTGTAATCTAATGAAAAAATTGGATATTTCTTTTTCTGCCTAATGTTCCTGTGGGTTGTTACTTCAAATAATAAAAATATAATAATAAAAAAGAATACTTTGCATTAATGATATGAATTTTCTGTAATTTTAAATAATATATATCTGCTTCTTTACTGTTTTATATTTTATAGAGTGTGGAAATCTCATCTTCAGATACAACACGTGAATAATTCTGCTTAATATCTAGATACAATCTAGAAATTCTGAACCAAGAAATGAAAAATCTTTCCAAGGATCCTGTTAAAGTGCCCATGTCAGGACATCTGTAACTTTTCACTGGTTATTATGCTGTCCTATTAATATATATTCAGTTATACTTGCTGTATCTTCATTTTCTTTCATATTTATATGAGCACATATACACAAATGCATATCAAAGTGAGGCCTCATTCCTAAGCATTGTTATAAAGCTGGTATTTTGACTTCATAACAGTCTGAAATTACCAACTGTATCAGAACATTTCTTTTCAAATAAATAATAAAACAAAATGGAACAGAATCTGCACCATATCTCATTAACTGAGCAAACACCATTTGCGTAAGTACTTTTATATTGATTTATAATTCCTGGTTTTCTACTTTTTCTCAGGGAAAGCGTTTTCACAAAGGACATTCTTAAGTACATATCATTTACAAGAGTGTGAATACAGGATTGGGTTAATTTCCTAGAAGTCATTCTGTTCAATCAAATAGGACGCACACTAAAATTCATTATACTTATTGACCAATTGACCCCTAGAAGATCTACCCATGTAAGATTTCAATAGTCCATGAGAGAAAGTCTTCCTTTCTATAGAAATTATCATGGTATAGCTCACTTAATTACTCTATATTTATTGTTTTTATTTCTGAAGGGCACCTGAAAAGAGAAGTAGTAAGATACAGGAATTGAATTTTCATAAACCCTATCAATGTCTCCAGACTCACTCCTGGATCTGGGGAGAGATTTTTCTCCTTAGAGAAAGTGTTTTGCAAATACAGTTTTCAAGTTCTTTTCTAATGTGATTGCTGGTTAGATTGCCCTTTCCAGGCCAATAGTTATTTAAAAGTCATTTTAAAGCTTCCCAAGTAAATAGACTCTTTGATAGCCTAATTTATATTTAATTTTATTTTTGATACATTGTGGCTAAATAATATGGTAGTAATTTATCGAGCCCTTTTAAAATAGTTGTTATGTATGGGAAAGCATTTCATATGCATTTGAAAGACTGTTTATTTCCTGTCTGCTGGGTCAGACATTTTCTGTTCAGCACAGTTGTTTATTTAATCATTAACCACCTTATTTACTTGTATTTATCTATTTGTTTTGTTCATTACAGGGAGATGGCATTCAATTCCCCAACAAGGTTACAGATTTCTCACTTTCTTCTTTTTTTATGAGAGTTGTTCTAAATATTTCAAAGGCTACCTAACCTTTAAAATATTTTAACACATAATAGTCTTTTGGGTGGATCAATTTGTGTGTTGTACTTTGTCTACTTTATAGCAGTTTCCCTTCTATTTGATCTTATTTGAACCCTGGAATCAGAGTTGTCTTTCTTAATTTTTTCATTCTTTTTTTTATTTCCTGTTCTTTGTAGCTGAATTTTCTGGATTGTCTTCCGAATTTGTGTTTTGTATATTGTGACCATAATTGGAGAATTGTAGAGTGATTGGATCTACTTTCCTGGATTCTGCTTTCTTAGTACCTTGTGTACTTGTCATGGAGACACATACAGACCAACTCCCAACTGCATTCGAGTGTCAGTGATTTTCCAACTCCAGCCTATTGAGCACTCCCTTGTGTTTATCATGTACCCCTAGAGCATCAAAGAAGAGCACATGTGTGTCTAACTTTGTGCTAGTCTCCTGATATATTATGTCTACAACTAAGAATGCTAAGTCTCCCACAATGTAATTATCACATCCATGCAGAATCATAATACCTATTTCAAAGGTGTGATGTTTATATTATTCTCTTTGATTAATTTCTCCCTCTTTAAATTGATTCTTCCTTTTCTCTTTCTTTTCGTTCTTTTTGAGGCAGGGCCATTCTGTGTAGACCAGGCTAGCCTGGAACTCAGAAATCTTTCTGCCTTCTTCAGCATGTTTATGCTTTTTTTTTTTTTAAATGAAGCTACAACTTAAATTTTAGGCCAAATGTATTGCTTGCATTCCATAAGCATTTTCTATTTAGTGACGAGACAAATGACACAGTTCAAATACAAGGAACATACATTGTTGCATAATTCAATAATTCATAACATGAACCCCTGAGTCTGTTGTCTACATAGAATTTAGTCCTGCTTTTGAAGGTATGTTAGCTTGAGGCTTGGGGAAGAGTGTGTTGTTTTTTACTCTGAAAACAGGGATATTTCCTAAATGCAGTCTGTCTTTAAATTATTAATTAAATATTTTAATTTTCTTTACTTCTTTTCTGACCTATGCTTTGTGGCTTGCCACTTAGAGGATGAAAGTCAGATAACTCTGGTTAATCTCCAGTGTCTCCAAGACAAGTAGGGACATCCTGTAGTAGAGATACATACCTTAGCTGACATATGTATTGCTGTGACTGTAAACCTGAGAGTGGACAGCTTGTAAACAATGAAGTGTATAGGGCTCATGGGTCTTGAATTAGAAGGTTCAATATTGAAGGATCATCTCTGGAGAGGGTCTGGAGCTGTGTCATCTCATGGCAAAATAAGAAACTTCAAAGGACAGCTTTGGAGCAAGATGGGGTAAGCTTTCTTTTAGAGGTAATCCTCTCTGGTGACATGAAACCACTTCTGCCATTGTGGCATTGGCATTGCTGAGATTTTCCTTTCTGGTTATCACTTAAAGGTCTCTCATTTCAACATTGTCACATTTGAGGATCAAGCCTCCAACATTAGACCTTTGTAGGCTACATTAATTCCCTAGCATTGACCAACCCCAGAATATGTTGATATATAAGAATTGGAATCTGCAAAGAACAACAGTTTGGCCCTAAGGACTATCCCCCTGTCTGCTTAAAGAACTCCTGTTTGTTGTCTCTTGCTTCCCAAACAAAATAAGTCAATTGACTTAAGTATTAATTTTTAATTTTTTTTTTCTTTTTTGAAGATTTAGAACATTTATACAATGTATTATGATCATATTCACCTTTCTTTCATTTCCTTCCTTCAATTCTCCCCAGACCCCCAACAGTTTTTCTTCCTCCTAATATCATATGTTACTTTAATAGGATGTCCAATTAGGACTACCCATATGTACACAGGTATGGGGGGCATTCATTGGTGTATGGACAATCTACCACTTGGGCCAAGGAAAAATAACCACCCATTCCATTAACAATTAGTAACTTCTAATCAAGGGGTGTGGCTTCATGAAGCCCTCCAGTCTCCATTTTGGAAAGTGCCTGATTAATGTGTAGATAAATAGACATGCAGTGAGTTCTAGTTGCTGCAGCCATGTGCTAGAGACTCTTCCAAGTGACCATCCACCTAAATTCCTGTATCATGCTGTGCTTGTCCTTCTCCTTAGATCTATCACATGAGCCTTTTGATGCTCTACCAGAGCTACTTTCGCTTACAGCTGTGCTCATCTGGATGTTTGGCTGTATTTTCCTCTGGGTTTATTTTTACATGGATCCAGTTCTGCTTCCTACTCATCTCTTATTCTCAAATTATGCCGATTTGTTAATAGTGCTGTTAAGGTCACTTGGGGGAGAAAGGCATTTCCTCTTTTTCCTATGATTTGTGTGTGACTGAAGTAGAATCAGACTTTAAAAAAAAATGCTTAGGGATGATCTTAGCCAATGTCTTCCACATCATTATGCTTTATAATTAGAAAAAAAATTTATCAAAAGATGGTTATAGTAAAAAAAAAAATGTAATTGCTATTCTCTCCTTCTGAAAAGGTTGAGCAAAATATAACAAGGACACTGCCCACTTCAGGGAGGGTCTGGTTCTCCATGCAGAGCTGATGAATATTTGATATTTGTGATAAAGGTTAAAAAGGACTTGTTATTAACGACTAATTAATGGCTTCTGTGCCATTCTCATCCTGAGCAACTAGAGATCAGGGGAAACGAAGAGAGAGCAGAGCATGTGGATAGAAAAGAATGCATAGAGGCTACATGCTTTATTTTTAGGCCTTTCACATTGTTTCTCAGCACTGCAAATTATAGGCACCGTGAGGTGAACTCAAAAGGGTTTGCTTGCCCCTCTTTTTTTGCTTGTCCTTTGAACAAAGGTGGCACCAGGCTGAGCTGGCTGCCTAGGCAGTGCTACTTCTGTGTCAGGGCCTCATAATTGCACCATGAGTAGCTAAGAAGCATAGCGTGGAGTAGTGGGCTCTTCTCTTGTCTCAGAGGCAAGGCAAACCTAATCCGTGCTAATCTTCAAGTTCCTCAAGCTGATTATTCCAGTCATTATTCAGGACTTTCTGTTAGGCAGAACTTCACACAAGATGTTCCTTTTTAAATATATTATTTATACTGTAGATATCATAACAATATTTTTTTTAATTTTATTTTTTTTGCTTATTCACTTTATAACCCGTCCCAGTCACCCCCTCCCACAATCCTTCCCCATCTCTTCTTTTCTGAGTACCCCCTCCTCCTGTATCCTCCACCCTCCACTTTCCAGCCTGAGAACAGACAGGAGCAAGCTGTCCTCTGAGAGGCTCTAACCAGCAGCTGACTCAGACAGATACAGGCATCCAGAGCCAAACAGTGGATGGAGCTTGAGGACTCTTATAGAAGAATAACAATATTTTCATGTAAAATAAATGTATCTAAATCATAGTTATCTCATTCTTCTTTATTGCACAATAACATTGATCACCTTCCCCCCAACTAGCCCTCCTTCTTTATACGTATATGAAACAGTGGAGACATCAGTAACTTACCAGTTGGGTACCACTGAACAAAGTGTCTCTCCTTTACCCAGCAACCACTAATTGCTGATAAATTCTCAGGAGAGAGGTGGGTCATTATGAATTCCTATGGGAAATTTTTTATTTTTTCTCATGTCCATGTTTATCAACTTGATTCAATCAGAACTGAGTGGAACCAAACTTTGACTCAAATAGGTTAGGATTTTATTTGTAGCTATGCTTTTACCTTAAGATGAAGCAAAAGTCTTGGTAAAATGGCATCATTTGATGTAGCAGAATATATCACTAAAATACACAGAGTCACAAGGAAATACATGAAACTTGAAAGAGCTGACGCTTAATTTTAGTTAAGTTTATGTAAAACCACCTATCTTTTTTTTTTGTGCCTTGAGCGGTAAGAAATGATGCTCAAAAGATGTCTTTAAGAATATGCAAGATAGTCAATTGATGAAAAAGAGAGCATTAAATATTGTTCATTACCAGCTCCTTGCCCAGCAGGGATATGGATGAAAGAGCTGAACTATAAGAGATTTTTGCCTATAGGAAATCTTGTCATAAAAGCTCTGCCACTAGCAGCTAATGACCTGGCAGGAAGTCAGCACGTGGAGGTAGGTAAATGCCCTGACCTCTCTCATCTCTGCCCTTCAAAATCCTGCTGATATCTCACTGCCGGAAGCCAGAAAACAGGGCTTTCTGGGTTGAAAATCAGAGGCCAACATCTCAGGACTTAGAGGAAAGTGAAGAGTGGAGGAACAAGATGCTCATCTCAGCACAGCATGGGATAATGGTCACTCTTCCAGGAAACCTGTTCATCTTCTCCTGTGACAGCGGTGAGTGATGGCTGCCCGGTGCTTGTAAGTTCTGTTCACATGGCTCCTTAGAGCTGACTGATTTTAATGCCTGGTGATTCTCTGCATTTGGATTGTGGGGCATGTCATTTTTTACATCTAGGAACATAAAAAATCTCCATGTTTCTAGAATATCTAACAATATCTAGTTTGCTAGTTTCTGAGAGGTTAATACTTTCATTCTAAGTAACAGCTGCTATGTAGTAGTGGGCCATTAGATATTCTAGGTTCTTATCTGTTTTGTTTTGAAAGTCAAACATTTTGTTTTAGTTTTTGACGTTAATTTTTTATGTTCTTTAATTTCCCCCTCTGAAAAAAAATCCTATATAATTTTGATAAACATTCCTCTTCTCATCTCTGGCCTTTCTGTCCCATCCAGCTATGATATTTTAATTGATTGTTCTACAGTATTCTAAATTATTTGACCATTTGATTCTACACACATAAAAATTGCCAACCTGGATTCCTACTCTTCAACGTACTTGTTTTTTTATCCCATGTGGACACTGTTTATTTTTAAATATCTGTTGGCCCATTTCTGAGTCAGTATTTTTGCTTTTTCTAGAGGTAAGCATTTATGGACTTCTTTAAGAAATCAGCACAATTCATGTCTCTTTCTCCCAATAGATGACTTTGCTTCCTATCACACTGAGAATATAATGATCATTTGAAATGAAATTTCTTAACTACTTTCATTCTATCTAAACGTCATCAATATTTTCATATGTCTTTGTCCTTTCCTGTGGACTCCATTCAACAAAATCTAATAAAGCTTTATTTGACCACCTACTGTGAGCCAATCTATAGAAAATGAGCTTGGATTATAGAGATTAAAAACACACAAAGTGGTAGTCACCTTCTCCAGTTGTTCTAACTGTAAGTTCTGTGCAACAGCAGAAGTGGAAAGAAAAATTGAGACAGGCTCAGATATACACACGAGCTGCCACAAGAGCATGAACAAGATGCTGTTGATACAGAGATTAGCATAGGAAACTCCACCCAGTGGCAGTCAAAGTATGCTGCATACAGAGTCTGCTGATTTCTTCTACCTATGGCAACCTGCTAATCTGTCTCAATCCCTCTCAGATTCCTCTCGCAGAAATTGCTCTTTCCTCTCTGTTCAGAGATTATGAAACATGTACAAATTCTGTAAAATAAGTAGACCTTTGATAATACTGTATTAGTCTCTTTTCTGCTACTGTAAGAAAATTCCAGAGTCTGGATAACTTGCAACGATAAAAAAAAAATCTTTCTCATGTTCACAGTTTTAGGGGCTAGAATTCCACATGACATGGAATCAGCTGTGTACAGGATCTGTCAGTCACATCACCTTGTTGACAGATTTGCATCACAGCAGCAGAGGTCTGTAAGAGGGAAAGATCACATGGCCAAACTAGAAGCTAGGAGAACAACTTAGGGTCCCATGGGTGTGACCTTAATCATTTGTACAAGTAGTAACCCAAATAAGTTCTAATAGCCTATACTCCACCTTAGGTCCCTTAGCATTAACACATGAGACATTTCCAACAAAGGAATCTTTAGATTATATGTAAGCCACCTCCACACCATATCCCATACCTTTAAGAGGCAGTTATAATTGCTCTAAATCTTTGCTTTCTATTTTCCTCTTCACTGTTTTCTTACATTTTAACTATCCTTGTGGTACTCACAATTTCCCACATAACCTTACTTTCCTCACATAGTATCTCTATACCAAATATCTTCCACCCAATTTTTATATCTGCCCAAATTCTATGTTTCTTCCAGAGTTAACTAAAACACCTCTGAGAAGATATAATTTCTTACTGAATATAAAGTTATTCTTTCCTTTTTTCTTACTTGATTTACATGTCTATTACTCAAGACCTACAAGTAATGAATATGTACATATATTCCTTTGTTTACATATTTCTATTGCTGAGTGACAAGTCCATAATACCTATATCTTTACATGTTGGCTAAGGCAGTGTAAGCAGCCAGTAACTGGCTGCCACTGAACAGATCCACCCATTCTCACAGGCAGTAGGAACACACACACACACACACACACACACACACACACACACACACACAAAGCCCAGACTTCATTTTTCTATTTATTGGGTGAGTTATGAGCAGACTTGTGAATCCTTGGACTTTTCCTAAGTTGTGAATGGAAATTATAATTCCGTAGCAAGTTTCCATCATTATTGTAGAAAAAAATCTATGCAAAATTACTTGAAAAATTGTAATTCAATATAAATGAACACTCTTTTAAAAGATGATGTCTATAGCAGAAAGGAAAACTTAGTGAACCCACAAATGAAGCTTCATTAATTTTATGAAGCATTATCCCCTTTTAGTTATTCAGTAGCTACATGGAAATGCTGCCTGAGCCAGACTGATGTAACTAAAAAAAAATGTTAAAATGAACAATAAGAGCAGCTCACCATCTTTTCAGGGATAGTGATGCTTAGAAAAGGATCATGTGGCTGGGTTATCGAAAATACAAAGGGCACTGAAATATAAGAATGACCTAAGTCTAAGTCTTTCGTTCATTCTTTCCATTTTCCATTCATGGATTCCATAGAATGCATGCATATCAAATAGAAATACTGTATCTCATGCATTGTGTAAGAGATAAGTAATGCAAATGACTATGATGCTGTCCAATATGTTTCTTTTATCAGTATGTTATTACACACTGAGTATATATGCATGCCGAACACTACCCACCCACACAAATATGTGCCTAAATATTGTTTATTTGCTGTAGAGAGGTATGAAGTTAATAATCTCATCTTATCTCAGATTTACCTGAAGACATGCCTTTTCTTCTTCTGGGGAATTCTGAGCACTTACGCATGATCATTCAAGAATTGCAAAATTATATGATGAGTTTTCTGTAAGTCTTAGAGGTATAACATGAAACACTTTGTCTTGTACCTGGGAATTATCTGATGGACTCTGATTCAAAACTGACCAACATTGCTTACATGTTGAACTCAAGCTCAGATAGCTGACCCTGTCTAGCCTTTTTCCCCAAACTCACAAGCCTGGTGAATTCAATTAAATGTGAATTTCTCAATTTGTTTTTATCACTACTATACTTTCAATATAAGTTTTAGTACTATTAGTTTGTCTGAGAGCAAATCCATGTCTTATGTCATTTGTCTGAGAAATCCGGGACACACAAAGTTTAAGATGTATCTAGTTTCAGCTTAGTTCTATGGTTCCATGAGTACTGTGTCTGCTGTAAGGTCTTGCCCCTTAAGGCCAGCCTCAGAGAGGTCTCTTAAGAATCCCACTACCTACTGTACAAGGAGGGATGGAGGCTTTGAGACATTCACAACTGCTACTTGGTGTATGTGGCTAATCTTTTCTGGAGTTTCCCCTCTTCATGTTGAGCTTAACATGCTGTGACTAGAATTGATGGAAAGCAAAGTCAGAGGCAATTTACATCTTGTAAACCAGAGAATGCTGGAAGCCTACCCAGGCTACATCTGGAGGGATCTACATTATTTACAGTCTCTATTCTTCCCTACCGTCTCTAAACTCTTGAAGCCCACAGAGCAGCTGTTTCTTAGATGCCCACCTGCTTACAGCCTTCTTTTTGGTTTTCTAATTGGGTCATAAGAATCATTCTTTTCTCTCTGAAGATTATTAATGCCATCTAGAATGGATCTGAGTCTCTCATGGCTTTCATTGCCCATTGATATCACCAAGCTTGATGCCACCAGCCAGTAAGTTGTCATAGGGTATCCTCTTAACCAAAGCTGAAATGTAGCAAGAACATACAAGATGTTTAAGTTAAACTGTTGTAGTTACAGGGAACGTCTTTGCTAATTTTGTCAAAAAGACAGGTTTTCTTATCTCATGATTTTTTTTCCCACAAGTCCTGGGTTGGGTCATTACAAATGAAGTTGTGAGGCAAAGACTTAGGTGAAGTTACTTTCTTCTGGTAGAAGCCTTGATGAGCATAGATATGGAGAAGGTAGAGGTGACAAGAGTTTGTGGGAAGCCAGTAGCATGACACATTCAGAGGTAGGTTATCATTGTTCATCTGTGTCTGATCAAAGGGCAAGAAATCAACAAGAATATCCACTAACTCTCATATCTTGTGGGGTTAGGATAACTTTCAGAAAAACAAATTCTTTAGCACTCCATACTATAAAAGAGCTTTGCTGCAGAGTAACAGCTCATGCAGAAAATCCATGAGTTGTATATATTCAGGGTGGGCATAATTGAAGTCTCTCCTAGAGGAAAATGAGACCATACATAGGTAAGCTAAGAAGCTGTTCAATGGCACTCTTGACCACAGTTAAAAAGAAGAAAGAGTTGTAATGTATCTTTCTTAGTTAGGGTTTTACAGCTGTGAACAGATACCATGACCAAGGCAACTCTTATAAAGGACAACATTTAATTGGGGCTGGCTTACAGGTTCAGAGATTCAGTTTTTTATTATCTAGGTAGGAGCATGGCAGTATCCAGGTAGGCATGGTGCAAGAGGAGTGGAGAGTTCTAAATCTTCATCTGAAGGCTGTTAGTGGAAGACTGGTTTCCAGGCAGCAAGGACTAGGGTATTAAGGCCCACACCCACAGTGATACACTTACTCCAAGGCCACACCTCCAAATAGTGTCACTCTCTGGGCCAAGCATATTCAAATCACCACACATTCCCCTCTCTCACTCTATATTATACACATACACACACACACAGACACACACACACATAAACACACACATACACACACACAAAGAGGAGCCTGAATCTGAAAATATAACCAGGTTGTTGTTTACTTCATCAGGAAAATGGGGAGTAACAAAGTCTTCTCGGAAACAACCAAAGAAATATGACCAAGGCATTTCTATTTTCTCCAAGAAAGTTAGTTTTTGTGCTACAAAACCTATACCTAAAGTCAGGAAATATTCCCTTGACACTTATCTACCAGCTGGTGACACAACAGCATGAGGAATAAGAAGCAGGTTAAGAACATGTCCTCTGGCATCAGTGTCTGGAGTGGAAGGCTAGCTCTGATTCTCATCTGCTGGGACCTGGTATAACTGTTCACTATTTTTGCCTCTTACTTTCTTCAAATTCCAAGTAGGGCTAGCATCAGTCAATATCTAATAATTTTAAGCAAATACACAGACATATATAATGTATACCTCAGACTAATATCTGTTTAAAAATGAAGTCTTGCATAATTGGCTTTGCTTCTTTTGCCAGGAGAAAGCCTTCCCAATGTCAAGGCTCCCCTCAACCCCCAACTCCCAGCTCTGGTTTGCTCACTAGAATATGTGAAGAATTTAAAATAATGCCAGACACATAATGATCAGTCAAAAACTTTTGTTCAGTAAATGGGCATATTACTTTCAAGTTCTCAAGTCTATGCTGTTTTAGCTGTAATTTGGAAAAAATAGCAAGTGTCATAGAGAGTTCACTACTTTATCACAATGGCCAGAGAGGCTGCTGCTGCCTGAATCCCTTTAGAAAACTCTCAGAGGCCAGATGAGAAGCTTTGAAACCTTTGTTCTTGATATTTTTAGTAGGAATGATGGCCCAGGAGAGAAAGTGTTAATAAAAATGTCCTGAAGGTACAGATGGTGCTTATGAAGAACCAGCCTATTTTTCAATTTGCAAAAATGATTAGCTAGGATCCTACTGAGTTCACTGCACGGGCCACTGCTAGTCTTAATTTGTGCCAATAGGATAGAGAGATGGACTTTAATGAGGACCTGTGTTTTCTAATCATGAGCAGTGTTACAGGAAATGGCAGAGGGTGTGGGGAGGGTGAAAGATAATTGGAGGATTCGGAAGATGGGGCTGTTTCTCCAGATGGAGATATGCTTTGCTACCTTCCAGTATGGGTCCTGCCTCAATGCTTCCTACTTGGCTAGGGAAAAGAAGGAAGGGGAATGTCATAATTAACCAGTGAAGCAGGTTGTGTGAGGCTCTCAGGCACAGCTCCAGAGTCAGACAGCATGAGTTTGTTTCTACTAAATTTTGTTTTCTCATTTGCAAATTGGAAAACAATCACATTTCTGTCATAGGATTTTAGTAAGCAGGATGATGCAATGAGAGATTGTAACTATGTCTTTTGTAGACTATGTTTCGGTTTAAGCTTGTAATATCCTTTTGATTTTACACATTTGCCCATCTAGAAAAACCAGTCCAGCAATCTTTTGCCCTTGGAAAAAAAGCTTGACTCATCACAGAAAATTCTGTTCCTTGAATGCTTTATACTATGGAGGGGAAGTGGGGTATGTGTGCTGTGATAAATCCTCCTGAGTGCCTGTGATATTATCTTCTACCCTTGGCTTCTGTTGAGAATCATTTCATGCTTATAATAGAGAAATCTGGGCTCAGTACATGCCTGGTGCAATAGTAATATGTGGACTCGAGTCACCAAGTAGAATTTTCTACAGAAGTGATATTGGGTTAAGAAAAGCCCTGTTTCCATTCTCCCTAGTGTTTCTCTGCATAGATTTTTGTGGTACTCACAATGGTTCTACATGCTGGATCAGGTGTCCGCATGTTATTTCTTGGCGAATTTTAGAAGTATCCGTACTCTGAAGGTATTGCTGATCATTTGAACAAGGGATTCCAGAGATGAGCAGATTTATATTGTGCTTCCACTAGAATTCAGTAGCAAGGCTATGGTTGCTTTAATTTGACTCATGGCCAAATCCAAAGAACATTTTGAGGAGTGAGCAAGAGGTTGCAGATATCCTGCCTACAGTCTTGTGGAAGAAGGGCATGTAACTGTCTGCTTTGAGCCAAGATCACACTATGTAGTTCAGTCTTCAGTTACTGTTATACCTGCATTGGTCCTAAAAATGTTGGAATTATTGTCTTGAACTAACATGTCCTGAAGGGTATTTATGTTAAGGAACAAGATTCCTTACATTTCTTGAAATTTTATTAAATATGTTTTATTGAGATATATTTTATCTGGGTGAGAGAAAATAGATTCACAGGAGTTTTGAGATTTAAAAGGCTTAAGAACTACCTCTTTCTTCTGAAGCCATGGCTCAGTAGCTGAGAGTCTGTACACTGCTTTTGAGGATGAGGATGACCTGAGTTCAGTTCTTAGCATCTAAATCAGGTAGCTACCTATCACCTGTAACTCCAGGTAATCAGATACCCTTTCCATCCTCTGTAGACATCTGCACTCATGTGCACATAACTAAACACACACACACACACACACACACACACACACACACACACACAAATATGTATAGAATTAAAAGAGAAATAGATCTTTAAAAAATGAACTACCTCCCTAAGGAATAACAGAAATCTTTTCCTATCACTTTCCTTCTACCGAGTGTAGAAATACAAAGAAGACATACTTCTTCCCGAGAAGGAGACCCTGTTTCAGTTTGGAAGACAGACATACGAAACAAATTATCACAATATAACTCAAGTCAATATGATATAGAGCCTGATCATGAAAGGAAAAAGGCTGTTGGACAAAGGGGAAATGGATTATTGGAGAGACAAGGCTAAATGATTTCGACATACGAATCTGTGGATATTAGTGTTTCTCTGTTTCTGATATAATCATGGGAGAACCAACAGACTCTCTACACCTGGCTTCCAGGTCACTATACATTTCCTCCTAAGCCACTCGCCTCAGGGAAATGCTCCCTCAGTCTCACTGCAGGTTTTGCTCTTCAGAATTCTGAGTCTTCCTTGGAGACCAGTTCTGTTGATTTTTTTCTGGAGACAGGCATGAAAAGGAAATATAAAACAATCCACAGAAACACATCCAGGAAACATATTGTTGTGCAAGCTAATTAGCTTTTGTAAAAGCAGTATTCTAATCAAGATTTCCATATACTGCGCATGGCCTAATTATAGCAACAATAATACCCTGGATTTACAAAGAGCCTTTCAATATGCATCTATGCAATTAGTTCAATTATTCACCAAATATCCTCAGGATACAGAAAGAGGTAGAGGAAGAAGCTGAGGTTTGTATGGACAATAGAGCATATATTATTTTCAGGGCTGGAGCTAGTGTCTTGACTCTATTCCATCCTCAGGGTCTAAAGCCCTGGTTGCCTAACTCCTTAATGTTTACAAAGGAAAAATTAAACAAAAACATGATAATACTATGGATTATGATAGCCTTGATTATTTTGTTGTTGCTGACTCTAAAATTCCACATAAACACTCCTGATCCTACTTATCTCTCAATTATTTTCTGAAGGAATTTTTGGACATAGTTTCTTCAACTCCTGACCTCAGTCAAAACTCATGCTTATATGAAGGCTTCATATGAAGATATTTATAAGTCTGAAGTGCCACACTGTTGGATTGGGTGCTAAGCAAGAGGTAAGGTTAAGTCAGCAGACAAGAGGGCTCAAGACTCCCACAATATTATCTATAAAGAACAGGCAGTTCCACAAAGAGCACTGATCTCCTGTGTCCTTTGGGATACCTGATAATGGACAGAGACTTGAAAGTCCATACTAATAACTAATGCTTAGAATATGCACCAGTGAAGCTACATTTCCCATAGTAATATCAGACATAGAAATAAGTCTCTCTACATAACGTCTAACAAGACTACACTGTATGAATCATAGGTATCAGAGTATTTGCTAAAGAATATCAAGACAAGGAGCAAAGTCTTGCATGTTAGTACATATTCTCTATAATTTTCCATACAAATATGACTTCCTCCTGGTCAACAACCCCATAAAACTTCCTATTTTCTACCTATAGTGTATATGTCCTTGTTATGTTCTTAAATATTTGACCTATGAAATATGGGTCTTCAATTTAAACCAAAAATAATATTTTCTTTCATAGTATCTATCCAGAACTGAAGTGAAAAGACAAATGGAGACCAAGACACAGATGAAAAATGATCAGGACATTCCAATAGAGATGCTATATTTCAGGATGAAAATGCCAGTTGAGAAAACTGTTCATACATAGAATGACTCTAAGGATGACTGATGGGTTAGCTTCCAAAATACCTGGGATTTTGCAGACCCTTCAAACAATGCATTGCAAATGAGCACATGTTATTGTATTTAGAGCTTGCCACACAAGGGCTCCTGTTTTCTGCTCATACTTGCCAAAGAATAAAAATTTAAATTCTAAGCAATTCATAATACCAAGGGACTTTCCTTCAATTAAACTGACACTACTGTATTTTGCTCTGCTAGATATACATCCCTTGTAAGTTGTTCTGTGACATTTGACTTAAGGCAAGCTATACAAGGTAATCATGGGCAGAAAAGCTGCCAAAGGGAGAAGCAATGTGATCAATAGGCTCCTTTTGTTGTTGGCAAACACTGTCAGGGGATGATCAGCGTCAGAGCTTGGAGCCCGAGGAAGCTAATAAGATGAGTGGCATGTTTCCCACAATATGCTCTAAGTATTTATGTGCTGTTCAAAGCAAGATCTGTAAACACGATGAGGACAAAGAGAATACAACATTATTGATGATATCCTCCTGATTTATGTTTACAGCATCTGTGGATAATAACTCCATTTGTCAGAGACACCCTCATGAATACTAATATGGGAAGGCATTCCAACCATGACCAGACTGGCTTTGGGTGATATTCTCCCATTCTTATGTATTTGCTGGTGCTGTGGTACTTGAAGCATTCTTAATCTCTACAGTAAAAGCACAGTGGATTCAGCAGACTTTAGGTATAGTAATTCTACTGAAGTTGCAGGTCTTCATGAGGTTATATTTAACAAAATTTTCCAATGTTATTTTTAAAGTCAGGTCTCCTGTGTTTCCTGGAAGTGATTCTCAGTTGGATTTTATGTCTCTCTAAGTCAACAGGGGACACTTCAAAAGCTTTCTTATGGCTTTTGTTTTGATGATAGGTAATAACAGAGCAATGTCACTTCTTTAACTATAAATGAGTGATCTTTTAAATTGGCGTTTGCTGTAGCATTGCTTGTTGACCTATCAGAGACTCTTGTTACTTTGTATCTCAGAAAGGTACAACTTGTGGAGAGAGTAGTACATCAGTAATTGGAAAGGCTGAAATCAACCAACTTTAACCATGGGAAGACATCCACTTTGTCTGAGAATCCTGCTGAAAATTCAAGGTAGTTTATGTACTATATGTGGTTCTGAAGGTTTTTGTGCTTCATTACTTTCAAAGCATTTGGGGAAGAAACAGTAATGCAGAATACAGATATTTCACATTCAAACTTGTTCATGCATGAGTGTTTTCTCTTGTTAATTCTATTTGGTGGAGATGGGTCCTTCTGCCTATGCTCTTACCCCATTTTTTAGTATATGATTATATACATTGATTAATTTGGAGGGAAAGAGAAAAAAATAGGGCATAATTGTAGACCATGAACAATCTTTACAGACTCTAGCTAAGAGCAAGTAGGTATCTTATATGTGCTGTTCTACTGGGTCATTACACTGAGCTCTATTCACTAAGTAACAGGTTGTTTCTCCACTTCCCCAGATTTACCAATACAGGTAGTTTTACTAAATATACACTGCATATCCTTAAATATCAACATTAATGCATTTCATGGTTTTATTTATTTATTTACATATTTATTTATTTATTTGTCAAATGAAGTTTCCACATATTCTCTTAAGATAAATCCTCCTTAAAACTTTCACTATCTTTGTTTATTCAATTTACTATGTCATAGTTATTAACCTAATCTACCTGATGCACTAGATAATACAGTCAGTATCTTTGTACACTCTACCACAAAATTAAGGACTTTGGGGTTTTTTGGAAGTATCTTTTGACATGGGATTTGACTGATGAGGACATATCATGATGAGGATAATCCATAATCTTGTCTTTTTGTTATTCTAAATTCTTAAACATTAAAAGTATACACACAAAACTGAATTCCTAGGAGAGACTCCCAAATCTGGTCACAGGTATATTTTTATTTTATTTTTATTTAAGTCATAAAGAAGCTCAATATCAAATGACTTTTTCTGATTTCACCCAGTCATGTATTTTGATCAAATAAGTCATGAAAAACACTCCTCATAACATTTTCACATGAAATAAAAATTATGATCAGAAAGTGCAAGGTGTTGTTGATACTGCTGGATTCAGAGGGCTCAAAACAAGCTGGCAGCTATGCTGTGTCTTTTTGTTCGGTTAAGAATTGACTCCGTTGATGATAAATCTGATATTTCAAGTACATTGGCTGAAAAAGTAAAGCACACTATTATTTAGGAAGGAAGAATATTATTGACTCTATGATATAAAAACTTACTTGGTTTTATTTTTTGTCTTTTTGAGTTAAGATCTCTATATATAGCCCTGGCTGTCCTGTAACTCACTATGTAGGTGCAGGCTGGCCTTAAACTCATAGAGATTTGGATGCCTCTGTGTTCTGGGTGCTGGAATTAAAGACAGGTTTCATCACACCTGGTTTGACTTACTCATTTTAAAGTATGTTTCCCCATTATACCTCTTCTTCTGTCTAGCTCATCTATACACCTGTTGTTCATAATTGTACAGCCTTGATTTTTTTCATTCAAAGCCAGATTTATCTAAGACAGAAGGGAGCTGTAACTTGCTAACTCAGTAGAACAGTTTCAACTAACAGTTAAAAGCTGGGTAAGATGTTAATCCATAGAGACCTTAACTGTCCAAAATTGCTAATAGCTCAGAAAATAACTCTATTCTAGTCACCCAACCAACCATGGTTCTGTTCTCTTCTTCTGCTGACCCTAAATTACATTGTAATTGAGTTGGAATCCCCAAAACGTGGGCAGTACATTGAGAAAAGAAAAATGAGGGGTCATGCTGGTTTTTCGTTGAGCTTTATAGACTTTATCTGACCCTGTCTCAGAAAAAAAGGTGATATATTATTGTCTTCCTGAGACTTGTGGTAAGTCAGGTGTGGAAATAGCAATAGCAACATGATCTGTCTTGCCTCCAAGAGATTCTGAGCTGGGAATGGGCCCCAGGCACCTAACTTGATATTCATCACCCCAACCTTCTGCTTTAGAACATCTGTTACACTGACAAAGTGGCATGGTCCTAGGGTTACTCATAACTTTCAGTTTTAGAGATTGAAAGGACCTTAAGGGTCTAGAGCAACCTCCCAACAGGATAGGAATCCCTGTTATAGCATTTATAGTAGAAAAATAAAAGCCCGAGTGTCTAAGAACATTCAATGGCATTGCCAATTTCCTTAAAATATAGCCATACTCTCAGACGCTTGAAGAACATTATTTTCCTCCAGGTATGAATCATAAGCCATGTTTGATGATGAACCGGACTTTTACCTGTATAGAAAGCAAATACTCAACTGTGAAGGAGGACAGGGGAATCAAAATTAATTGGGTAGATACTTTGAAAGCTTTCTGAAAAATTCCAAGTATATTAAATCATTAATAATGATTCTAAATACAGAAAAAGACCTATGGAGGCTATGAATTGAGAAGCCCAAATTAATAATCAATAAAATAAACTCAATAATGAAAAAAGGGAAAATATCTGTTCTTAAACTCTGCTGTGGAGGAAGAGATGCTGCTAGATCTCATAAGTCTTTTCCTCACACAGCTGTTATGCCTCCATGAGTTACAGCCCAGGAAAACATGTTTTCTTGGGAGAGCCAGTTTCATGGGACCTGGCATAAGGATTTCTCTGAACCAACAGATTTGTTGAACTTGTTGCTGTTGTATGTTGGGATCCATGGACAGCCTCTAACTGGGAGCCAAAGATCAATCTTAAACTTTTAAAATTCCACTTTTGGATTGATCATTTTTATTTACACAATTCTCGTTATTCTTCAATCTCCTGTAGACATGAATCATTTCAAGACATGAACTTCACAGGCTGTAATGATTTCACTTTGGGTCAGGTCCACTGGAACATTAATCATGCCTTAGGGCTGAGTTAGGTCTCTACAGATACAAATGGCTTTTTAAAATTTCATGTCATAAAGTTCCATTCCTCTGAATTATACAGAGTCTTACAACAACATTGCTTATGGGCAGAACACAGACCAGTATAGTTCAACTCTACTCCCTGTGGGTTTGCTTCTTCTCTCTGCATCTTCATCTTCTCATTTGGATGCCTATTATCTGGCTTACATCCTGTTTTGTCTCTGATTTTAAAGCAAATTCATGAATGTACACACTCACAGACACTAAATATCTGTCACTTAAGATGGCATGTGCTACAGCTACTCTCTCTGACTCTCCCTTTATAAACTCTAGATTTATAAAAACAAGAAAATCTGCACACTGACATTTTTCAAATTTTAAGCTCATTCTTTTTGTTTCACTGACAGAAGGGGTGATATGCTGTGGGGGTGTGTGTGTGTGTGTGTGTTAAGGTAATAGTACTGTAATTGGAACAATAGTTAAAAGTGGGGAAAAAGAGCTATGCAAAAGTATAGATATCGACTGAGTGTAGTTATAAAAGTGTGTCTCTTCTAGCTACACAAAGGAGTTATTAATATGGTCGCCACTACAAAGCTAAAAATCTGCATGCTGCAAAGGACAGACAATTCAAAGTACTCTTCTAGAGCTAATTATCTGGGAAAATTAAACCAGCCAACCCTTCAGTGTTATTTATTTTTGATTGTGAGGCATGGTCTGGTACTTTTTCTGACCTGCAGCACTCTTGGTCCCAAGGTCACTGTGACTCCTGTAGACTATGGCTGATGGGAAGAACAGGACCAACTCAGTCCTCAATGCATTTGCCCTCTGTGCAAACGCCTGTTCATTGCCAGACGGGGCTTGTTCTGACCTTGATGTGAGCTTTCTGGAGTATTCACAGCTTTCTTGATATTCTTGGTGTTCTGCCAAGCCATGAACTTAATGGTAAGCAAGGTCCCCGAGCCTTCAGATGGACAAATCGAGGTCATGTTCTCATGTAGACCTCTGCTTCAGTGTCTAAAATGTTTGAATTAGTTCTGTCACATGATAAGTAATGTGTAGGCCTTGTGATGGAAAGGTACAGTATATTTCTGATAGAAAAAAGTCATAGCTCAGTGGATGATGCATTTATTAAGAAATAAACATATGGTAGATACGTAATAGGAAATAACATATTATTTGTTTTTGTTTTTAATCATGACAAATTTTATCTGAAAGATAGATCATACTAAAAAATAATGTGATTTTAAGTTGTTTTTCTATTGCTTGTTTTTGAGACATAGTCTTTCTATAGAACCTGAACTTTGTAGTCTAGGCTGGCCCTTAACTTGTTTTAGTCATGTTGCCTCCACCTCCCAACTACTGGGATTACAGATATGAGACACTCTACCTAGCTTTCAAATAATTTTTAAAATCATATTTATTGGTTTGCTGTAAGTGCATCCAGCAATTAAAAGTTACACTGTTCCATAGCAGTACCTGCAACAGCAACAGAGAAATAGTTCTTAATAAGTGAATTGTATGTGTGTATTCTTTAACTTGAATGTTTGCTATTACCTGGGTAATGCCTATTTTCCCCCAAGTAATGTAAAATGTGTTCGGTTACAGAGAACAAACCAGAATTTAATTAACTTAAGAATAATTATTATGAATTCTTAAATAGCCAGAACAACTGTTGGCAATACTAAAAAGACATTATGAGAGAAATTTCTTATATTTCACAACAAAAATAGTCATCAAGGGATTGGCTATTCCTCTGCAGTTAAGACATTTGCTGGATGAATTGGCATCTGCAGATGTGGATGATCCCTTATCATCTTGCTACTTATGATCTGGGCCATTAACATGGATGCCATGTTTTCCCTCTCTGAGTCCTAACTTTTGGTTCCTACTTGTGCTTCTAAACAAAGGGATTCATTATCTCAGAGACTATGGGATTGTGGGAGCTCAGGGAAACTATCTCAGAAAGAAATTTTGAGGAGAAATTCCATTACTGTTCTGTAGAAGTAAATGATAAGAAGTCCAGTAGGCTAAACCCATAATGCACAACACTCGGTTCTGAGAACAAATCTTTAAGTTCCTCCAACCTTGGTTCTTTTGACATTGTTGAAAATGTCAATTAAGGCAGTCACTTTTGCTAGGCCTCTTAACCCATATAGGACCTCAAAATCTTTAATCAGAAGGGTTGAGATAATAAACAGTATATACCTTACGCACAACTATAATCATAGTAAATATTTTGTATTTGTCTTTTCTGAAAAGTTGATTGAATGGCATGTTAAATGTGAGAATAAATAGAAACAAATGAACAGCGGGGATTGTCTTTTGGTAGTCTTATACAATCATTTATTAAATGTATAAATGTGCACTGTGGCATTTGCTCAGGCTTCATGACTTTCTTTTTCTGGCCCCAGCCAGATGGCTTACTCAGAATATGAGATTTTATTTCTTCAAGTAGAGTACCTACAGCTAAACCTAAAGATACTCATCAAGAAGAATTCACAGGTAGGATTCAGGGGTTGTGTTGTTGCTGTTCACTTGTTTTGGTATATCTAAAGTGATGATGAGGAAAACTTAGGGATACTCATTTTTAAAATGGTTGCAAAAACTAAAAATTTCTTCTTGGCTTGTAAAATACACAATTCCTTTATAATAGGGGAACTAAAAGGTACCTTACTAAGCAATGTCTTTCATTCTTCCTGGGCAGATAGTCTTCACTATTAAAGAGTGATTTAAGAAGAGAAGGTCTTCATAGACTAGAGCTGAATCTGAAAGTACATCCCATTCTACATTGCTACGTATTCATGCCTTTGCATTGATTCTATATTGTACCCTATGTAGACAGAGAAAATATTTGAGAAAGTGTTTATAGGCCATAAGCTACCTTTAGACTTTCCCACTTATGACTGAGTGGCCATTTGTTTTGTAGAATAATTTTACCCTTTTAAGGATAAAAAGACACAAACTAAATATGCAAAAAAAATTAAAATATTTTTAAACATCAAAAAGGAAACTCTAAATGAACCCCATAGTAAAAGGAGAGGAAAAAGTAGAAGTAGGTAACGTGAATGGCTTTTCTGGTTCTGAGCCTTCATACCTCTTTGGCTCCAATTATGGTTAAATTAACACAATAACCAGGCATTTAGGGAATAAGACTCTTCATCATTTCCATAGAGACCCCTGTAGCTATTCTTATTTGGTTTATTTAAATAAAACAATGCCATATTGAAATATTGCATTCAGGTCAAGATGGATATTATTTATACTCCTTATAATACAAGCAGAAGATACTTTGTTGACTGAGTAAACTAACTTACAAAAATAGAAAACCTTTTATGTGCCAGACAATGTGTGAGTTGGTTAATATAAGAGTGAAAGTGTTCTTTGACCTAAAACAAGAAACAATCTAAAGAGGGAAAAACATGGATAATACAGAGTTCATAAAAATCTTTAAAGCCCTAAGAGGCTGAGCAGATGGCTCAATTGGTAGAATATGTGCCATATAAAGAGCCAGGAATCCTGAGTTATGCTTGTAACCTCAGATTTGGGATCAGGGTTTGGAGGCAAGAGGCAGAAATAAGAATGTCTCTGAAAATCATTGGCTAACCAGTCTACCAAAATTGATGAGCTTTGGGTCACTAAGACACTGTGTCTCAAAAAATGAAGGTGGACAGTGATCAACATGATTCCTCTATCTGTATACACACACACACACACAAAGAGAGTGAAGAGAAGGTGGAGGGAGAGAGACAGAGGTATAAGTTTAGGTCTATAGAATCCATTCAAAATTGAAGATTTTTTTTTTTAGAGTGTAGACAGCATGAGCAAAGACTTGGGCAGGCTGAGTGTCTTTGCAAAGGCCTGTCATTCAGCTATTTGGAAGTCTAAGGCAAGAGGATCACAAATTCACGGCCTGACTGAACAGAGATTCAATTTAAGGACAATGTTGGCAACTTAGCAAGGCCTTATCTCAAGATTAAAAATGGTGAAGGGAGAGAAAGCATCTGGTTAATCAAAGTCAGGAGTCTGTGTGCAACCACATGCACATATGTGCTTGTGGGTGAGCATGCATATGTGCATACATATGTGCATGCATGATGGTGAAGATCACAGACAGACATTAGGTGTCTTCAGCTGCTTTCCACTGGATGTTTGGAATGCGTTCTGTCAGTGAACCTGAAAGCCACGAATCTCACTAGACTTCCTGGCCAGTGAGTTCACAAGTTGCGCAGCTCAAAACCATCTGTAACTTCAGTTCTCAGTGATCCAGTGTTCCCTATGGTTTCTACAGATACTGAATGCACAGGTCCATGCTCAAACAGAGACACATACATATACTCAAAATTAAAAAAAAAAATTAATAAAGTAATAAATTGACAGCACATGGTTTTTTTCAAACCTAGATTCACTGGAAAACATTTATTTCTGTGGGTCTTAATGCTGTAACATCAAGGTGAGATTAAAGACTTTATTAGCACTGTGTTCAGAGTGAAAGTGACTACCAATGACAAGAGAGGACTGCTAGAAGAAGACTTTGGGTGAGGGGAAATGAATAGATAAAAATGCAAGGCATATGGTTAGGTTTTTCACAGTTAAGAAGAAACTCAATTCTTCATACATCGAAGAAAGCAAAGAACAATCAATAATTCTAGTGGTCTTTGATCTTTTGCCTTTCAGACTGGAGAGATCTTACCTGGCTTCATTTAGAGGTGTACATGGAGATAAGACTCTGACTGTTCAAGTTGCTTTGAAGAATTTTAAGAAAGACGTGAGGCACAAAAGCCTGCTTTGAAATAGTGGGCTACTGACTGGATAGTTCTTACAATAAAAGTTGACAAGAGAATGAAATATGGGCCAAAAGACAGTGTGATTTGTTTGATTTGTAATGAGTTGAAAGACGACACCCAAAATGTGATCATTCATTCTTTCATTTGTTCAACATTTATTGATTGGCTAGGGAAATGAAAAGCCCCTTCACAAAAGACAAACCTTAATGACCAAAACTCATACAAGAAAAAGAGCTTCACCTCACTGTTGGTTGTATGTCTCATGGAGGGCAGGTGAGTATATGCTACTCCTGGTTCCTCTGTATCACTTATGTCCTCTGAGTTCAACCCCAGTGAAAGACTAACACTGGTGCAGGGCAAACATTCTGACTTAGAATTGACCTTAGTATTTGGTGAGAGAGAGAAGGAGAAATGGAGGGAGGGAGGGAGACAGAGAGACAGAGAAAGAGAGACAGAAAGGCAGAGAGAGACAGACAGAGACAGAGAGACTATAGAGAGATGAATGGATACTGGGCCATGTGTTCTTTTAGAATAGTATGTCTGAGATAGTGTAGTGACTTTGCAGATTCTTTCCAATTATTAAATGTCACCATTCCAGAAAGACCACACAAGAGAAAGACTGTATTTTTAAAAACACTTAAAATTATCTCGACTCCAAGAAGATAATAATAGATTGATTCTTTCAGCTCATAGACACAGCAGGGCTAGAATTCCTAATTAAAGCTCATATTGAAGACCTGTGTTTTCCTCACCTTGACTGTTAAATGTCTATCACCTTTGCAGACTTATCAGAACATGGTTTTATGTTCTTGATAAACACTGACCAAGGATGCAAGGATTCAGAACATCTATTCTTGCTAATAATCTGAAAAAATGCAAACTAAAGCAGCATGCTATCTTCTTGGTCTATCAAACTGGCAAATATTTAAAATAAAGATATTCTGCAGTGTTGATGAGGGTATGGGGCATTGGTGAGCTCTCTGTGCTGGTAGGAGTGCAAATTAGCTCAATCATTTTGAAGAGTGATTTGACAGGCTGTAGCAAAAGCTGAAGGAAAGAGCCAGGAGGCACCCCACTTCTAAGGATTTATCCTAATAGGATAATTCTAGGTATGCTCAAAGATTTATCTATATGCATATTCATCAGGACATTGTTTAATAAAAGAAAAGATGAAAAAAAGAAATGCTCAATAATAGATGTTTGACTAAATTGTGTTATATCCATAGAGTAGAATACAGTGAACTCTTGGAAATGAGGCCGTAAAATGATGACAGGGAGAGAAATCAAATGAGATTGGGAGATAATATGAGTCCTAAAAAGCAAATCAGCCAGATTCAATATGAATACTGCAAATGCTGATTTAACAAGCCAACCACAAAACAGCCATGTACAAACACATCAGGGAGATATGTACAGGGAATATTGATTATATTAAGTAATTATTTAAAGTGACTTGGGCTTGTTATGGCATCATGGCAGTGTCTCTTTTGTTTATCTAATCCTCATCTTCTGAAAATTTATACTTTAAAATTTTTTGGTGAAATGACATCATGTATGGCATGTGCTTTGAAACAACCCAGTGTAGACAGCAGGAAGTAGGTAGGGTATAGGTAACATAAAATGGACCAGATGGTGATAGCCATTAAATTCTGTTGAAAGTGGACTGAGATTTATTATATCATAACACTTTGTTCATGTTTAAACTCTCATAATGGCAAATAAAATATTTCTTCAGTTGAATAATCATTATTTACTAAAAATATCTTTATGGTATATTCTTATTTAAATGTATATAAAATGAAATATGTAATGAATATGTTTTATGTAGGATGCACTCTGAAATGTGTAGCTTGACTATGGTTTTTTTTTTACCATGTGGCAGAGAGAAAATATCTTTTTAAATGATTTATACATTTCTTTTTATTTTATGGGCATTTGTTTTTCCCCTGCATATATTTAAGTACACCACCTACATAGAATCCCATGGAGGCCAGAAGAGGGAGGCAGATCCCATGAACCTGAAGTTATAAAGGATTATGAGTCACCTTCTGTAATACTGGGAACTGAACCTAGCTTCCCTGAAAGAGCTGTGAGTAGTGTTAACTGTTGAGCCATTTCTCAAACCCTAAGAAATAATTTTTAATGAAGCTTTATCAAAGTGCTCAATTATGCTTGATGCTAAGAGAGACCAGTGGAGAAGAATTGGAAGTATTCATTCTGAAGAGGTTTTGATAAAAATTGTATTTTATTTTAGATGAAATCACATAATATCTAAGATAAGACTTGATCTACTTTAAGTATATGCTATAAAGAATATGGAAAAGGAATAGGATGTTACAAATCAGGGGTGATATAAAGGTGGTTCAAAGGACATATCTAGACCTGACTACTCTGTGAGAAGCAAGCAACTGGTAAAACCCCAGGGGTTACGATTGGTATAGTGTACTTGGACCCACATGAAATAGTTGAATATGACATCCCTTATGGATTAATCATGATTTATTTTAGTTAATCCCATCTTATATTGAACCCTTAAGCCCTTGTCTCTATACTGCTTTAATGTTCCTTAAAAAAATAGTCAGACATGGTGTTGGCACATGTCTGTCATCCCAGTTACCCAGAAAGCTTAGGAAGTTTATACATTTAAAGTCAGCTTAAGTAACTTAGGGAGACATTGTCTTAAAACAAACAAACAAACAAACAAGACAAAGGGATCCAGCTGAAAGATGGAGCCCTGTATTCTATTCCCTAATACCAGAAATAAATAATAACAAATGAAAAGAAATATATACATGTATAGAAATAGACTATAACTGATGTTTTCCATAATATTTTTTGTGTGTTCTTTTATTTGGTCTGCACTCCTTCTGTATCTCTGCCAAAAGTGTTGACTAGTAACTTTTTGAAATTTAGTTTCCTAATTATGAAATATGTTCATAAAACACATAAAACATTGAGTTTATTCAAGAATAAATTATAGTTTATGTAAAATTCTTTCTCCAAAAATGTATCATGTCCTGCTTTTTCTTTCCTTTTTCCATCCTCTCTTCCTGTTGTCCTTCCTTTGACTCTTATTTCTTTTACACTGGGCTATTATATAAAAATTACCCAATAGATGCATCTTTACCATGCAATAACTCAATATATAAGCTTTTAAAGAAACACCAGAAAATAGTGACAGGCATACACTGAAAAATTAATATACTATGTAAGTAAAAATGCTTATACTCACACATATATGTAAGAGTAATAATAAAACAACAAGCAGTTATGAATTTGAGAATGGCGGTCCATGTGAGATTTTGGAAGAAGGAAGGGAGAGAATGATGTAATTACATTTTAAGTCAAATTAAAGGTAAAATTGAAAGTGCTTATAATTTCTCTTTATATACTTTTTCCAAAGTTAATTTATTTCTAATCTAATTTCTAAAAGTTAAGTGCATGCAAAATGATTGATTTTCTTTTCTATTTTTTCTCATTTTGTGTGCTTATAAAGGGAGTATGTCCATTTTTTTTCTATGTTAGTGGTAGGAATCTAAACTTAAATGCTCAGTGTTATATAGCAAGGCCCTTATACTCCAGGTCCTCTCCCAAGTCACATAAAGAGTAAAAAGAATAACATTGCAATATCTGATATTAAGACAGAGATTTAAAAGGCTTCTGGGCAGAATTGCCATTAAAAAGTACAAAATGTTTATGCAGATTTTTTAATTGCAGAAAGAGCCACATGCTCAGCTATTTCAGACAGCAGCCTTCAGAAGTTCTGCCTTCAAAATCTGCAAGTTTGCAAAGTTGTTTGCATCCAAATTCCTATTCTGAAATGGCACTTTATCTAGAATTCTTCACAGACTTTAGTATTCACAACAGTTAATTCAGGGCCTTGATTCTCAAGATCTGCTTCATTCATATGGCCCAAAATATCCAAGGACTCTATGAATAAATCTCTTTCTCATAAGTTTTCTGAAAATGGGCTTTTCCTTCACTCACAGAAAAGCAAAATTTGCTCCAGAGTTCATGGAAGTACACTCGATATCTTCTTCCTCTTCTTCTTCTTCTTCTTCTTTTTTTAATCTAGAAAGCTAATAATATCCCATGTGCTAGAAAGTAATTTAATATTTGAGTTCCTTTCCTCTCTTAAAGAAAACCTTGTGTGTAGAGAGTAATTCAAGGTCCTCACTTCTATAAAGCTCATCATTACTAATGGCTTTAAGCCTTCATTCTACTGCAACTAGAGAAGGGACTTTGCTAACCTTGGATACTAATATATAAGCAACAACTCATGCTGAGTTGCATAGTTCTGTCTTTCCCTGAAACAATAGTTTTCAGGACCTAACATTGGATCATGTGTGTCCATACATAGAGGAATTTTCCTTCCAGTAGAAATTTGGTTGGCAAAGAATATTTTCATAATTGCAAGAGCTCAACCATTTATGTGATTTCCACGAGTTCTTTTAAAATATAAAACTAAGTACTTGAAGCTGGGAGCAAAGGCCCTTGCTCTTTGGCCTATGGGTGCTGGTTGAGGACAATTTATCTGCCTAGACACCAGCACCTGCTACAGCTTTAGGATGCTGCTGATTCTGGACTGTGAGGAAAGGATTCTGTTTTCTTCATCCTGAGTAAGGTGAAACACAGCTCTATGGTCTCTAGTGTGTTTGGTTTCAGTACACCACAAGATCTGAATAGTAGGCTTGACAATGGCATAAGGAATGGTATAGACCATTCCAAAACAAATGCTTCTCTTGTAGCAATTTGACTTCCATGTCATTCCTTTCGACTCCAAGTCCTTACTATCCAGGTTTGTGTCCATAGAGAATATGTTTCCTCTTGGAGAAGGGCGTAAGTGAAGTGATTGTTAAGGTACATCAGCTCTGTGTTTCCATGTTTGAAATCACACTCTGTGAAAATTAACTTTGTTTTTTTAATGTTTCAACACACTAATATTCTCCTCAAAGAATGGAGAGTCAAATTCTTCCTATCAAAACATAGGTACTGTTAAAGAAGTCTTAACGGGAACTCTGCTTTCTTTGATCTCCTTGGAAGTCTATCAGACACCAAAATAAGACAACGATAGAGATGCTATGTTTTCTTTATGTATTTATTTTTTGTTTTAGTCTCTCACTGCTCTGTAGCTCATCAAATAAATTGGGCCCAGGTAATCCCCCAAGAACATTCCTTGTCTCTCCACTCAGCCCTGGAATTCTCACCACCTACCACCCCACTCAGCATATTAACAGAGGATTTGAGAATTAAATTCAGGTTCTCATGCTTGCACACAAACATTGTAATGACCCAAATTATTATCCCAGGCCAGAGATTCTGTGTTTTCTAACTACACAGATCTTACTATTTTTCCATAATTTTATTATGAAATGTCCACCACAGCATAAATTGAACTGCTCAGAGTATTTTTTTCTATACATTGGGTTTAAGATTCTTACTACTGACATTAATTGTAACTCCATCAAGTTGAGTCTTGAGTGATAACCTAGATGGCTTCTTGTTGCGGGTAATATTTAAATAACGGCGCCCAGTGTAGGGCTTATTCTTAAGCAGACGCCATGTTCCCGACTAGAATCGGCCAGAGGCCCAGAGCAGACCGTGCTCCTGCTGCTGCTTGCCACAGACTGCGGCTCCCGCCAGGCAGAAGCACCTGGCACCCTCAAGATGCCACCCCGGTTGTTGGCTCTGTCAATCCACCACTCTGTCCACAATGTTGGATGAGCCCAGATAAAACCCACCATCCCGCAGTACCGGTAGAATGAAGGTAGAATGAAGACTCTTAATACTTAATGGCTATCCAATATTTATATATTTGGAAATGCTCAATTAACAAGATAGTCACACAATTAGAATTGTTAACCAAATTAACTAATCTAGATATGAATAACTACCCGGGACTGTTTAAAGACATGCAGACACCTCTAGCTATCTTCTCTCCTTCTCTCCCCCAGCTCCTCCTCTTCCTTTTCCTCTTTCCTCTACTTCTCTCTCTTCGCTTCCTCCTACACTAGCTCCTCCCCCATCAGCTCCATCCTGTTGCAGCTTTTGTTGAAAGTAACACAAGTTCTCAAACACAGTATGCTTCTTAGACACCCTGAATTGAACTTAATATTACAGAAAATGAACAAGAAGAAGAATAAAAGGAAGAAAGGAGAAAGGAGGAGGAGGAGGAGGAGGAGGAGGAGGAGGAGGAGGAGAGGAGGAGGAGGAGGAGGAAAGGAGGATGAAGAGGAGGAAAATAAAATAGAATCAGAAAAGGCATTACACTGAGGTTTGATGTAAGCTTAATTATTTTTGTTCTTTTATTGTCCTGAAAATTCTATAAAGGGATAAAAATTAAAATAAAACAAGAGTGGTATTCTATGTTAAAATGAAAATAAAACAAGAGTGGTATGCTATGATGGAATTTCCAAATTGCACAAAAGAAATTAAGAATTGCTGTCAGGAAGTTGTACTAGAGAGATGCTGGGATTCTCTCCCTCTCCCCCTCCCCCCCCTCCCCCTCCCCTCTCTCCCTCTCTTCCCTCTCCCTTTCTTCCTTCCCCTCTCTCTTTCCTTCCTTTCCCAACTCCTTCCATCCTAATCCATCCTTCCTTCCTTCCTTCCTTCCTTCTTCTTTCTTTCTTTCCTTCCTTCCTTCCTTCCTTCCTTCCTTCCTTCCTTCCTTCCTTTCTTCTTTCTTTTCTTTCTTTCTTTCTTTTTCTTTTCTTTCTTTTTCTTTCCTACCTGAGACTGCTAAAGACATCTCAAGCCGTCGTCTCTTCTTCTCTCTCAGCTCCTCCTCTTTCTTTCCCTCTCTCTCTTTCCTTCCCTTCTTGAACTTCTTCCATTCTTATCTTTTCCTTCCTTCCTTTCTTTGTTCCTTCCTTCCTCCCTTCCTTCTTTTCTTTCTTTTTACTTCAGAGGTTTTATGAAACTGCCTGATTTCAGATTCATGCCAGGCCCACTCCAGCTTAAAAGCTAATTTTGTTCACTCTGTCTGGATAGATGCAAGGTGCCTTTTTTTTGCTCTGGAGATTCACAAACAAAAATGCAAGTCACTCTTTCAATAGAGACAATATAGGATGAATTCAGGGCATTATTTTTTACCTAAAAGGTGCAAGCTGGATTTTGGTGACAATCACTGCTACCAGTCACAGTTTGCAATCTAGCTGAGTGGTTTTCTTGGATTTTTTTTTCCAAGGAAACAATGGCTATTCCTCTACTAAGGGATTCCAATCTATCCTTGGATAAGGAAATTAGTTCTCCCTTCTAAGCTCTTAATGAGGTTTTTAGAGCTTTCTCTCTGCCTCCAGGAAACAGCTAGGTAGTCTATAGTTCATCTCTTTTTACATTTGTAGTGTAAAAAGGTGTCATACTCAAGACCCCTGTTCATTTCAAATGTTCTTTCTTCTTTTCAGTTGAATGCAGTGCAACTGCCTTAAACATTGCAAAGTGTTTCCTATGAACACAATGACTGTCCACTCCATGCTGTGAGATCATTTTGGTTCTCTCGAAGATAAATCTTCATGTAATGTGGCCTTCTCAGTGTATTGCTGGAAAATCTTTTTAATTCTCTAGGACACTGTGTTCTAATTGTGCTAGGAAGCACTTTAAATCCTTCTGAAGTTGTATTAATAAAAGGAGTTTAACATCCACATTTTTCCCTTGATTGTGTTCCTTATCTACTTCTTATATTGTGAAAACTTTGCTAACATGGGAAGACTGGAAACAAGAAAAGCATCTTGTTTCCAGACATTCCTGTCTCGTCTTCCCATCTAATCTCCTATTGCAAATGAAACCATCGTCTCAGCTTCTCGCTTTGTCTTGGCCTTGCCATATGCACCTGTAACAAGCCAACTGGTACCTTCAACATCACTGCCAGTAGATCTGCTCAGCCAGGTCCACCACTTTATCAGGCAGGATTGTCACTTCTGGGTAGCAGCAGGTGATAGGTTTGCCAAATGTTTTGTGACTATAAAACATGGCCTGCCATTCTTTTTCTTGCTTCTAATAATTTCCCAAGCCCACTTTCAGCCTCTGCCAACCGTTTTGTTTGGCATCTCTTTTGCCTTTGCCAATAGACCCCTTGTACTTCTCAAACCTCCACCTGCTGCCCAGTTCTGAAGCCAATGTTTCATGCTTGAAATTTTGTTATAGCCATTGCCTCATTTCTAGGTAGCACTTTCCCTTTTAGCCAGAATATAATGACTTAAAACAATGATTGATGTTTCTTGGCGTCTGTGGGTTGTATGTTAGTTCTTCTATAGATCTCTTTGGGCTCTGTCAAAGGGCTTCATTTACCTGTTGAACTGCCTGGGTGCTCCATGATGTTGGATGAATGAATCTTTCTGCACATGTGATTTAATGCTCAAAAGTTTAAACTAGGCTTCTTCAAATGAGATGGGAATGTTCCAAGAGGGCAAACCTGATGTGCACATGCTGATCGGCCCTATGTTCTTACCTTATTTGTACAATTCCTATTAGTTAAAGTGAGTTTCAGAGCTAAGATGAGTGTGGATACAGGAGCTACTGCCAAAGGACAATGGGTATGGTTATTAGAGAACACAGTTTTTGTGAATAATTAACAATATACAGATAAATAATTATGATATACATGAAGAAAATAAAAATATAAACAATACAAGGAGAATTTAGAGAAAAGTTGGCTTTGGAATACACATATAGGTAAAGAAAGGAAATTCATAAAAAGAAAACAACACTGATATTCATTTTAAAAAGTCTAATTTAAGAAACCCTTTGTCAAAGAAGTGACAAATTGGTCTATATATTGGAAAGTCACTGGGAGAGAGTTTATTAGAAGTATCAACTTTGGACCCAATTTAGATGAATAAGAAAGAAAATATCTCAGGAAAGAAATAAATAGAAGATAAAAATATAATCGATGAAATGAGGAGCAAAAGCTTTTTGGGACACCAGATAAAAAAGCCAGGTGCAGTTGGAGAAGTCACATGGTCACATGACCCATTTACCAAAACATAATCACAATTTGCTTTTCATTGTTCTAAACTATGTACATACCACAGCCTCCTTCCCTTTGGAATACATGGCTACTTTCATTTAGTAAAATTCTAAAAAGAATGCAGAAATGTATCTTAAAACCCCATAAAAGGAAACAAAAGAATACACATGTGGCTATGCACTCCTGAACATGAGATACCCCTCCAATTCCAAATCCAGTAGCTTTCTAACTACTTTTAAGCCATATAGAGGGTTTCGCATAGTAAGTCTTATTTCAGAAAGTGGTGGTTGAGCATGCAGGAGCAATTCCACTCCTCTTCTCCAGAGGGATTTTATACTCAATACCTTTTCCCTTGGGGCTATCTCTTACCCTTTTTGCTAGTCTTGAGCAAGGTAAGGAAGAAGGAGGTGGCTGTACATAAGGTCTCCTTGGATATGTATTCAGTAGATGAAGTGAAATTTCCAATAGATTTTTTTTTGACTAAGTAATATCTATGATACATTTTAGGGCAGAACTAAGATACTTAAATCTAATCCAACTTACCTCATATTTAAATATGGAAGAGATTTGAGTGGAGAATTGTTACTGAAGAGACAACATCTCTCCTACCATTTTAATGAAGATACTTTTCCTTAAGGAAAGTAATGGAGTGACAACATCAGTCATCGGGAAGACTGAAGTTAAAATTCAGCCACAGGACATGCAGTACCAACTGAATGTACTTCCCCATGAGTAAGTTGAGCAAAAATTTCTCAAACTTGACTGCATGATCTGACTAATAATGAATGAAAGATAAGTAAAAACATAAAGACAAACATATAAAAAGCATATATAGAGAATGTTCTGATCTATTCTTTACTAAAAAATCATAGGATAGGAGTTCGAGAAGACAAATCAAATTGGAATAACAAAAGAGCACTTGATAATATTAGGCAGTGGAGAAAAGTGAATAGAGAAGGCTGAAGAGCAATGCATAGTCAATGGTGGGAGTCAATTGATGATATTTAAAATAAAGAACTGTTATTACCAAACTAAGCTGAATGTAAACACTGCAATGTAAAATACTAACCCTTATAAATGTCAGACCAACATAAATCACAAAAGTAAGTATAAAAAAATAACAAAATGATGGGAAATGGAAAGACCGCCTTCCTGTAATGTCAACGAGTATAAGTAAGGTTAACTCACTTACTTCAAAGGACAAGGATTTATATGCTATGAAAAGGGAACACTCCAGTCTAAATAGCATGAATTACATTTGAAATGATGTGTCTAATAAAGAAAAGTGCTCTAATTAGGGGAAAGTTATCCGAGGTCAACTCAGACACAAAGAAACCAGAGGCTTTCAAATAAGGTAGAAGTCAGGTTAAAAAAAAAAAAAATCAGTTTCCTACTACATAAAATAATAGCTTATAGTTCTAAAACTATGTGTCAAAATGAAGATGCACATTTTAACAGTGATGCACAAAATGTCACAGTAATCATACAGAAAGATGGAGAAAAGGGACAAGAAACATGTAAGACCACCATGGTCATTGACACTACAACAGGAGCTCATCATTCTAAAAATTAAGATGCATGTGGATCTTTTAATAATATTTCTGAAGTACAAAGAAAAACCCTTTACAGATAAATATGAGATATAATGTGGAGAGATGAGTTTCCAGATTCTTGTAGAATAGAAACAGATAAGTTAATGATGTAGAATATGTAGTGTAAGATATTTTTAAGTATTGTTTTTTTCTTTTCTTTTATTGGATAGTTTCTTTATTTACATTTCAAATATTAACCCCTTTCCCAGTTTCCCCTCCAGAAACCCTCTAGCCCATCAGCCCTCCCCTGGTTCAATGAGTGTGCTCCCCGACTCTCCAACTCTGTCACCTACTCCTGCCTCCCTACTCTGGCATTCCCCTATACTGGGGCATCCAGCCTTCACAGGACCAAGGGCCTTTTCTCCCATTGATGCCAAAAGGCCATCCTCTGATAATAGGCATCTGGAGCCATGGGTCCCTTCATATGTATTCTTTGGTTAGTGGTTTAGTCCTGAGAACTCTGGGGGTTCTGGTTGGTTGATAATGTTGTTCTTCCTATGGGGTTGAAAACCCCTTCAGATCCATCAGTCCTTTCCCTATTGGGGACCCCATGCTCAGTCCAATGGTTGACTGTGAGCATCTGCCTCTGTATTTGTCAGGCTCTTGTAGAGCCTCTCAGGAAAGAATTTTCCCATTAATTATTTTATTTATTCACTTTGCATCCTGTCTCAGCCCCCTCCCTCCTCTCCTGCCAATACAAATCCATCCCCCCATTATCTCTCTCTCTCTCTCTCTCTCTCTCTCTCTCTCTCTCTCTCTCTCTTCTCTCCTCCCCGTGTGTGTGTGTGTGTGTGTGTGTGTGTGTTGTGTGTGTCCATCTAAGGGTAGACAAGGGCATGACATCCTTTGAAACTTTGAAGCTGGAGTTAACAGGTAATTGTGGGCAGCCAACCATAAATGGGCTGTGAACAGAACTCCCATTCTTTGGAAAGCAGCAAGTGTTTTTTACTACCGAGCCAACTCTCCATGTACTCCTTAAAACTCTTAAAATAAATTCAACAAACTTTTATTATCTTTGGAGTGCAGCAGAACAATACATGGGGGAAACACAAGCAGAACTCAGAGAATTCATAGTCCTACATGCTTGTGTCAACACAAAATAAGAAGTGAGAACACACCCCTAACCCACTGTGGCACAAAAGAATATGGCTTTCACACATTTAATATTTTTATTCTTCCAACTATAAATCCTGCTTTAACTTATCTATACCTGGCTAATCATTCTCAGAAGCCAATCAGTACCATAAGTCAGAATGCAGGAAGCCTTGGAAAGTTTAAAATCAAAGTATTTTATATCTGATGGCTTTGCTCATGGAAGAGCACCATAGAATTCATCTTAAACACTTGCCTATCTGATTCTTAATTAAAATCCTGCTTTGGGAGTTTGGTTTTAATAACTCAAGTGATATTCTTAATTTTTATTATAGTAAACCACATGTTCTATTTGGAGACAGATTAAAGTGGTCATATATCACAAGTTTTTATGTGTGTCTGTATATTTGGTAAAATTTTAACACTGGAAATATTTATTTAAAAGAAATATTGTCTTTCTAGAGGCTGGAAAAATAGTTCAGTGGGTCAAGGTTCTCTCCTCAGTCCTCATGACTGGACTCTCATGGAAGGAGAGAATCTACTTCTAAAATTTGTTCTCTGATCTCCATGGTGGCTCTGTGGTGCCTGAGTGTTCATGTGAAAACACACACACACTTAATGAAGTACAAAACTCAAAATAGCCCATTCTAACTGATTATTCTGAAAACCAACCAAATTTTAAAAAATTTGATAAAATGTTTCAAATTTACTTAAGAAACAAGTTGCCCACTGTGTCTTGTTATAAACATTCTTTCCTGTGTTCATGTGCACATGTTTACAAGTGTGCAAATGCGATATGGTCATGTAGAAGCCAGAGATCAACATGGAGTATCTTCTTGAATGGCTCTTCATTTTCCTTTTTACGAAGAGTTTTGTTTGTTTGTTTCCCAATGAACCTAGAACTTGCCAGTCTGGCTAGAGTCATCTCCCAAGGATATATTTTTTATATTTGCTTTTCTGCTATCAGGGACCTTATTCTCTTCAGCATCAACTTTCTTCCTTATTGCCCAAATTATACTCTGCTTTAGAGAAGAGTTTAAATCTTCTTTTTTGCAGACAGCGGTCTAGACTGTTTGCCGATATATTGATGTTTATTTGCTCATCTCGGATGTATCACATTCAGCATAGGAAATTGTATTCTTTTATCCCATACTAACAGGGCATGCTTTAGATATACTAAAAGAAGTCAAATGATGACAATTGAGATGCCAGGATTCCTAAGGAGCTTCTTTGTAAGGGTTTCCTATGGGGTCTGGATCTGCCAGGAACCATTGTTCCATTGGCTCCATTGGGGAAAGAAGGCCTTTCTTGAGTTGGTTGAGAGAAAACTCATGCAATGCTGTGAAATATGGTGACATTTCAGTCTCATTGGTTTACTTCCTCCTTCCTAGTGGAACAGAACAGAAACTGGGGACAGCAGTATTATTTGTGATCTGAAACTACCATATATAAAGATGAGAAAGATTAGATTTTGTTAAAATCAGGAAAATATGAATGAAGGAAATTGATGACAGTCTGTCACTCTCAAAACTTCTTAGTACCCCACTTCACTGTAGTTTTTGCTCAATTTACATTATTTTTCATCTTTTCCCTGTAAAATTTGATATTCTTTTAACAAACATTTATATTTAAATTACATGTGAATGCATGAGTATCTAGTGTGAGAAAGCACATGTACACGTATGTTCCTGAAGTGGTCAGATGAGATCATTAGAAGCCTTAGAGCTGGAGTTACAGATATGATCTCAGCTATAAATATTATAATAGATATTTTTAAATTTTTAATTTCTAATACTTAAGAAGTTTATATTTTCAAAGTGAAAATACTGTAGTAGTTTGTAAATAATTAATCATAGCATTTCCAAAGTTTTATAGGTAGTTGGAGAGGAAAATACTATTTGAAAGAGAAAAATGACCAGATTTATTATTAGAGTAAGAATTTAGGTGATTTCTAATTCAGCGTACCTTCAAAACTCTTGGAATGACTCTACATTGGTGACGAATTTTACTTTCTCTTGGCTTCTCAGAGGAATGTATGATAGTTAAAGGTTGGTGCATTAATCATTTCTGGAATATTGCAACATTAGAAACAAAAGAAAAACCAGGTTGGAAAGAAGTTGAAAGCTCATCGTTAATAAAAAGGGGGCTGGATATCTAGTACAAAGACCCATGTTTCTACCATATGCTTTGTAGAGAGTGTCATGCTAAGACTTATATTTTAAAAAACTCTCCCTTTGGCCAGATACAAAAGGGAAGAAGACGATGAGAGGAATGGCCAGAACAATACTGTCTCCTGTGTGTGTGTTGGTTGGTGCTTTCAAGTGACCCTTTGATTTTCAAGGTTTTACAACAGATATATATTTTCTCCCTCTTTTACACTGCACTGGACACAATACCTGGCCCTGTAAAGGTTGTAAACCACATCTATTCTAAGTACTTATTTCTACTGGCGTGTGACAGAATATACTCCTTGAATGGAATGCCAACTTCACCTCTACATCTCTATCGAGCATAAGAGAATCGGGAATATCAGAGTGTAGTTTCCTAAATAAGGAGTATATAGAAAAGTTACATGGAATGTCAAAAGGTATAAAGGTTCCCTTCTTGAACTCTCATGGGTTGCTTATTCTCTGAAAAAGGTCCAGTGGGAATGAAAAGATGGTGAGGGTGGTAAAGAGCCAAGAGTCTACTGTAGAAGCATGAAGACTTGAGTTTGTATCCCCAGCATTTAGGCTTCACAGTGGCATTGAGTGTTGGGAGGGTCAGAGAAAGGAGGACACTTGGAGCTCATTAGACAGTGAGTCTAGCCAAAATATAAGTCATGCTTTACTAGGAGACTCTATCTTAAAAATAAGGTAGAAAGTCATTGAAGATGACATGATACATCAATGTCTGTCCTCTACAGGTATACATGTGCATTTGTATATATATCATTTATATATATTTTGAATATAAAATACAACACAAACACACTGAGGGAGAAAGATCAATTCAAAATAATATGTTTTTAGGATCAAGGGATGCAAATCTTAAAAGCTAAGAAAATGACAATGCCTCCCTCTTATTTTTTAACCTAAGCAACACTATATGAAGGAAAAAATTGATAAGAAGGTTTGATGAAATTATTGGATGTTCCCTACAAAATTAAAGACTCTATTGTACTAAGAAGCAATTCACCTCTTCTTTGAGGCCAGCACCCTAAAGACAGACCAGGTGTAGTCCTGCTACTGTGCACTCTTACTTTTCTGTGTAGAGAGCCAAGATCCATGAGGAGGTTCTGAAACTCAAAACAATCCTTTCCATTCTGATTCTCAAATGGCAAACAGTCCCTTTGCTTCTCCCTCTTTGCTTCTGCTTCCTCTATCTGTGCTGTAATTTTAGTTAGTTCAGTAATGATTGTCAAGATGAGGGAGAATTACTCTTTAAAAGACTTAGGGCTCTTTTTTCTTCTTAACCTTCCTTTTCACATCAGCTATTTCCATAGCTAATAAATTTTAAACTGTGAAAATTGCTTTGATCAATTATGTATTTAGGTTTTTCATAAACATGCTGATTTTATTACTTATAGAAACGATTAAGAACACATTTGTGTAGGATCTCTCCTGTAGTATCCCCGGGTGAAGTCTTTATATTTTCAGAGATTGTCCTATTTACTGACTTTATGAGAATCTTGCAGATCGTTTTATTTTGTGAAATAAATAAAGACATAACTACTTTTTAAAACTCTCATTACCCTTGTATCCACACTACAACTGATAGCTAGAATTTCAGGAAAAATCTCTATTTCTAAATAAACAGGTAAATTCTACACCTACCTCCAAACATTCCTGATGATATTCTGGGATGCCTGTAGGTAGCAGCCAAAATGTTTCAAATTATGCCTACATAATAATACTGGCAGTGTAATTAAAATGAAAGAACAAATTAAAAATAGGTTCATTGCCATGTTCAAAGTGCTGTATATTTAGCTTTAGGCAAGTGATTTACTTTAAAGTTGAAAAAAAAAAAAAGAAGAGACATGATGTGCATTTAGAAATAGAAATTTGAAATTAGATAACCCCCACAATACAAAGGGTAGAGACCATGCTCTGTAACTTTATGTGACTAGATTCAGGACAAAGGCAGCAAGCAGTTCTATAAATGATTCAGCTGGTATGGTGGGTGCTCAGAGACACATGGCAAAGGCTTGACATTTCCAATTGTGTTTTGCCTTACGTCATTTCTGTTCCATTTTCCAGAGTAGTGAATTCAGAATACTGAACATACGCGGGCTACACACTAAGATTACCCAGTATAATCTCACAAAATCAAGTGCAACAGAAAAAAAAGAAATATATATTCTCTTAATTTTTTTCTACATATTTTTAGGCTTCAGTATTTCCCATAATATAATCCAGATGGAAACATGTTATTTCCTCTCTCACAGATGACAAATGGTACATGCTCTGAATGGAGAAAGAGAGATGACCCCAGCCTCAGGTCTCCACTGCCCATGCTAAGCTATATGAGTAGGGGTGGGATGAACAGGGAAGGTTGACTCCAAACTGCTAAATTTTAAGGTGTATCATGGCATTATTCGATGAAACCTCATTGGTAAGTGGTGAAAAGACGGACTCCTAACATGGGAAGAGAGATGAAGGAAATGAGGCTGGGAAATGCCAGAAAGAAAAACAACTAAACAAACAACAATGACAATAACAACCCTCCAAAAACAAAAATCAAAAACCAAAATACAAAGAAACACACACACACACACATACACACACATTGCAAGGATAGCCACTCCAAAGCAAAAATATCTAAGGAGCACCCCAGCACCCTAATATGAGTCCCTTGGTGTGGGATGACTTAAAAGTTTAGGCAACAGAGCAAGAATTCTGACCCCAAAGAAAGAATTAATGCTATTCTTTCAAGGACACCTCTTTTGCAATTTGCTAAATTTAAAGTTCTGATTCTCTGGTCAAATTACATACCTGATTTGCTAATTGCTGATTTTATTCTCTGAAACACAATCCAGAAATCATTCTGTTGTGTCAGCTAGATTGAAAGCAGCTTCTTAGTCAAAATAGATCTCACGGTTTTCTTATTTTGGAACATTTGTAATTACCACCGAGGGAACAAATAGGAACACTTGTGAAGTCTGAAAAGTCGGGAGAGAGCTCCGGAACAAGTGTTGACAAGCATTGAGCATTTTATCCACCCCCAACCCTGCCTTCTTCCAAAGGTTGAGAGGTTCCAGCACAAATAGTATCGTTCATTTCTTCACACCTTATCTTGGTAGATCACTCTTGTTCTTAATACAGTCATCTCTTCTGCAGATATGTATTGAAAAGCAGGATTAGGGGATTTCCAAGCAATGCAGGGGAAATGAAATCAAAGTTAGAGGGGCGATTCAATCAGGTGGAGTGATTTACTTTCTTTGTAAAACTAGAACCGACACACTAGAGGGCAGGAGGTAGCATTCTCAATAGCAAAAGCAGTTGTAATTCTGTGTTGCCTGAAAAGAGTGGGTCACCCATTGTGTCCACAAATACATTGGAAGTATCACCACAGGGTAGATAGAAAACAGTCTCCCCATCCCCCATTCCTAGGATGGCAGGCTGCTTTGTCTGTCTTAGTTTTACCCAGGTTAGCAATGCGCCCAAGGTATTTCAATATACAAAGAGCTGACTAGATGTAATGTGTGGGATCTACCAAGCATGAACAGGTCCCCATTGTACCATCAATCTAAGTCATGAACAATAGAGTTTTTCATAAAACTGAGGGAAACTGACACGTGGCTTTGTCCAGTAACTGCTTCTTCCCCCTTTCTCATATAAATGTCTTTCAGAAAGTGACAAATGTCCTATTTAGAAAGAAAAAAATTAGGTGGCATTTTTCGTTAAGGTCATGAATACTGAGGTGGCTTACAAACAGTAGGAATCGGCTTTTCACTAAATTGAAGACTGAGGAATGCAGGGTCTTATTGGCTTTCAGTGTCTGGTGAGGGCTTGCTCATTAGTTCATCTTTCCTCTGTCCCTGGATGGTGAAGAGGACCAGATAGCTTTCCACAGTTTCACTTAGAGAACATTTGTCCTGTTCATATAGCTCCATTCTTATGTCTTAACAGTATCCCAGAGGTCCCACCTCCTGATACATTACACTGGAATTTAGGATTTTAGGATATTCCTGTTTTGAGGATGACACAAATAGTTGGTAGACAGCATATTACACTGCATTTGTTAAATATCAAGATGAATTCTTTGCTGTTTTATATAGGAAACTGTATAGTCTGTATTTTATACATGATTTTTCCATAAATGTTTGCAAGAATTCACTTGTGTATACCATGTGTGTGAAATTTTCATTACTGAAAAGCTGTTTTAATGAAAAAGGATTTACATAAATATAACACTACATTTTTTTAAAAAAGAAGATAAGGAAATGAAAGAAAAGAAAAGGAAGGAAAAGGGTGGTCCTGAATTTCACTGCAGGCGAATAACCAAGGGGCAGGGCATGCCTCTGCACCTATATCTAGTGCCAATATTTGATCTCTGTGTCTATCACAGTTAAGATTGGATGGGAGGAAAGTGTAGGGGCCAAGTTCAAGCTGGAGTTAGATGGGGAAGTTTGTTAGGCAGATGCTCAGTAGATGAAAAGCCCAGAAGGGAAGAGGGAATATTAAGTTTGAAGAGTTCAGTGGGGACCTGAGTTGGCAGACGCCAGGTTGGAGGGATAGCAGGTGGGGAACAGGTGAGGATGGTTCTGAACGATCCCAGCAAATAGCTCTGGGCTCATGCAATGATGCTTTATCAGCTGGTGGGTGGTGGTTCATGGATAAGTTTGGCTCCTGGAAAGGCCAGACCCCTCTCTCTAAGCAGCAAACACATTAACATCACACGCTGAGCGAAGAATTTCATCCACTTTGGGATCTGTGGGATTGCATTCCACCCTGGCAGACCTTCCTATTTTTGAGGCATAGTGATTTGTTATAAATTGTCATCTCCCAGAGACAACCTGACAACAAACAGGGCTAATCATTTCACTCTGAACCAGGAGAGGGTGGTAGAGAATAATTAGACACAAGGCTGTAGGAGACTTTCTGTTATGAAGTGCAGAAGAATTTGCTTTGAAGGGAGAAACAATTAGGGATGGGGATTTACAGAAGGCTGTAAAAGGCAGGGGGTCTCTTATGTTTTATTTCCTAAAGCCAAGGAATTCCTATAAAATCCCTACTTAACTCACATTCTTAAGCTAGAGATAAAGCCTTTGAAGAATAGGCATCCCTTCAAATCAACCCACATGGCATTTCTGGGATCAAAGAAAAGATAATGCTCCCTGGGCCCCACTACTTGAACTTCTTGACCCTGGCAGACCCCAGCTGGCTTGCATGAGAGAAGGCACGCTGGAAACAATTGTCTGAGATCCTTCCTTCTCCCTGGACAGAATGCCTTTTGGGGTTAAGAATAGATTCTGTTCTACAGCTCAGCCAGGGACTTAATCTGAATTCTTCCCTATCTTTCTATTCAGTACTGGGAATTGAATCTAGGGTCTTTGGAATGCTAGACAAGTGCTCTTCCACTGAGCGAGGTTTATCCCCAGCCCTCATTTTTACTTTTTACATTTTGAGACAATGTCTCAATAAATTGAGCAAATTGTCCTGAAACTTATTTTGTAAGTCCAGGCAGAACTTAGACATGTTGATCCTTCTGCCTTAGTTTCTTGAGTAGCCAGAATGATTATAACCCTGAGCCACCACTCCTTGTCTTGTGTTCATAGTATAATTAATACATTGCAATGACATTAAAAGGCATCATTTGGAAACAATATTTAGCTTGTCTTTTTCATCTTAGACAAATCTATGGGAAGGTTTGTACATGCAATAATAGAGTACCTTCTGCTGAGTGCCTAGGCATGAATGACACAATTAACTTATTTCCTCCACATGCTTGAAGTTGATACGTCTTTAACTATCATTTAAGAAAAGTATGGTGGTGTGTGTGTGTGTGTGTGTGTGTGTGTGTGTGTGTGTGTGTGTTTGAGTGAAAACAGGCCTGAGGGTTGCTGGGGACTTTGGTCTCTGCCTCCCATCTCTTAACAGGAGTTAAGGATTGCAGGTACACTGCTACAGACCCTAGCTTTACAGGTTCTTTGGTTCCTCACTTGGGTCTTCAGGGTTATGAGCTAGCACTTATTTCCATTGAGCCACCTTTCCCATTCCTATCTTTACTTGGAGACTCCCCTATAAGTTTTTTCTCTAAGCATCATGAGCAGACAGTGCCTGTCTTCTTTGAAGTCAGAAATATGTTCTGTTTTGGTATCATTAGTAATTAAGATCACTTAACGTTTTTTCAGTTTGTAAACTTCTGTTATCATCTAATGCTAAAATACCATATATTAATATCATGTTAACATACATTGTATTATTACAGTTCATATGCCTTCCTCCTCAGGTATTTCAATGGTTTCTTTCCTGGAGGCTAACTTGCTCAGAGGACAACTGCCTCCCTCCTGTGACTTGTGCTCTTCTGGTCTTCTTTAACATAGCTATTTTTGTCCCAAGATATGAAGCAGACAATGTGCTTCCCAGGTATCACCAGTGAGAGCTGGTAGGCTTAATTCCTAAGGTATGAAGTCTTAAAAAGAGAACACAGAAAAATGATCTGAAAATAGGCATCACGAATTATGACAGCTGCAGGAATTTGTCAGCTATTCCTGTTCACAGGGATATCTAACGCCATTTCCACAAGACATAGAGTTTGTCCAGACTGATTTTCTTCAGAGTGTAGCTCCTTTCTCCTTCACTTTCCCAAACTGCATGATTCTCTGCTCCAGACACACAGTCTTTGGCATCCTGTGTAGGAAAAAATTATTGTCAGATTATTTTATTTTTTAATTTTGTCTCAGTGTTACATTGTTCTTGAATCATTCTTCTACATATCAGAAATATTTTCTTTATCATTTGATTTACCATAATGTATGCATACATATTGTTATACAATAGTCGGATATAGAAAACATGTGCTATTATAAACAGTAACTGAGTTATAACCTAGTAAACTTATTTTTTGTTTACTGCTCTCAAGGTAATGAGACCTGGGAAATTGGAGCCTAAAAGTGAGGTGGACTAAAGTCTCATGCAATAGCCAACTTTATTCATAGCATTAGACAATTTATTCTGTGCAGATTAAGAAAGGTCATATGAATAAAATTCTCTTGAGTTCAAGTTGTATATAACCGTAAGGACAAGTTGCATGTACAAAACCATGTTTTCCACAGAGGCAGATAAACAAATAATTATAGCCAGTTAGAATGAATAATCTGAGTAAATTTACTCTCATCCACTACACCTGGAGCAAAAGGCACATTTCAAGGACAATCCCATGTTTTTTGAAGAAATAGTTCACAAGATTCTTGTCTTATTTTCTTGGGATTTTCTCACAAGCACTCAGAACTCTCCTCATATGACTTCTTTCTTGGACTGTGTTTCAACAGTTTTTGTTTTCATTTACTAAGGTTTTCATTAGGTCAAAACCAAGGTCCAATTGTAATGCATTTGATTCAATATATATTGCCTAATTGTTCACAGAGCAATTGCATATATATATATTTACGTAAATAACATCTAGGAACATACTACATATCTGGTAACACCATATAGCATTTGTTTTCCCCATAAATCCACCAAAAGGAATGTTCTTCAGATTTAGGATAAAACACAATTGAAAATATAATACCAAGGTTTTCAAAATATTGTTTGATGATTAAGAACTAAATCAAACCAATCAATCAAACAATCAAACAAAAAATCTGACAGATTGGGGCAGAAGAGATGGTTCAGTGGTAAAGGCTGTACATAATTCTACAGAGCTACAGTAGCTTACTTCTTAGCATGCAAGTTGGCTAGCTCACAGCTATCTTTAACTCAAGCCCTGGTATCTAACATCTCCTAAGCAACTGAACTCATATGCATGTATCCACACACAGACACTGATACATAATTAATTACAAATAAAATTAAAATTAAATTATGACAACCAGGGCTGGAGAGATGACTCAGAGGCTGACAGCATGTACTACTCTTGCGAAAGACCTGAGTTTGGTTCCCACCACCCACAACCATGGTCTAAAGTTCAGCTTCAGTGGATCTGACTTCCTCTTCTGGCTCCATGGGTACCTGTATACATGAGTGTACATGACCCACCCCGTCACACACACACACACACACACACACACACACACACACACAAATAAATCTTTAAAAAATAAAATGAGACTTTTTCTAACAAAGGAGAATAGAAGCTTAAAAATTAGGTCAGCTCTCAAATCTAGAACAACAAAAGCAATCACAGAGATTCCAGGATGCAGGATACACAGTGATTCTTCTGCATCCCCTCTCATTAATGTCAATATCAAGGCTATAACGAAATCCCTCCACTCCCAGCTGTGACATCAGTAATCTCAGCTAACCTTTACTTTCAGGTGATTGGCTTCCTTTCCCATTTCCCTTGACAAACGACTTTAAATGTTCATTATTGTCCTTGAGGCCCATACCCAAGCCTCAAGTCCAGAAATTCTAGCTGTAAATCTTCTTTTTCACTTTGGGAGAGGGGGAGGAAAATTGAGTGGATTTCATCTGATTACCTTCCAGTCCTGGCATTTCTACTTTATATTTAAATTTACCTATTTGCCCCACGTAGTTATTCCTTCCCTTTCAGTGCCTGGGGAATGAGCTGGTTTCTTTCCTTCTCAAGGGCAAAGCTTACATAGCACCTGTGCTCCAGGCCTCATTATTCTTTCTATGGAATCCCTAGGTTCGCTCCTAACTTACCATCAGTCTTTACTGAATGCCCATCCTGTCCATTTTCACTGATAACTTCCAAGGGCAACCAGCCACTCAGTTGTTTTCTTTTTCTTTTTTAATTGGATATTTTATTTATTTACATTTCAAATGTTATCCCCTTTCCAGGTTTCCTCTCTGCAAACGCCCCTATCCCATTCCCCTTACCCTCTTCTATGAGGGTGCTCCCTCAACCACCTACCCACTCCTGCCTCAGTGCCCTAGCATTCCTCTTGAATCTTAATTTCAAGAATAGCTCACTGGACTTGGAGAGATGGTTCAATGATTAAGAGCAAGTACTGACAGCCCTTGCAACGGACCCAAGTTTGGTCTTCAGCACTCATGTGGGACAGTTGTCTATAACTACAGTTCCTCCAAGGATCCAGTGATTCTGGTCCCTAAGTCTCCTGTATTCACATGCACATACCCTGCACACAAACACACAATCAAAAACACAATACATTTTAAAAAGAAAAGAAACCTTATTTCTTGTCAAAACCTATGGCCTTAATGTACCCTATGACCATGAATGTTATTTTTTCTTACTGATGTATTTTGTTCTTGTATTCTATGCCATTCTTGAATGACAACTCATAATTGTATATAGTTATAGGAAAGATTGGTTTTTTTTCTAATGCATGTATTGCAAAGTTATTTTGTAAATTCTTCCCATTTACTCTTCTTGGTTTTATTGCTAACTATGACTTTATTCTTTCATACTGGAAGATCAACCATTGCACATATTAGAGTTTTCCTATTTTTCATTAATATTAAAATAATTAACAATAATTAATATTTTTAGTTATACCCTTTGATGACAGAAGGGCCTTAAAATGTTAATATTAAGTTCTTTATTCTTTCCTGATCTCTTATCAGGCTAAGATAATTTTGTATTTAGCTTGCATTCATTTTGGGATGTGTGTGTGTGTGTGTACCACAGAGAGCATGTGGAGATCAGAGGGACAATTTACAAGAGTTGATTTGTTTGATGTGGAATTTGGAGATTTTCTTTTCTTTCATTTACTTGAAATTATGTATTTTTACATAAATTTTTAAACATTTTTCACCACTGAGAAGTTTTCCTTCCCCATCTCACATCTGTATATATATTTACTCTTATGTACAAACCTTCATAAACATAACATACTGATATTTTCCATCCCTCAACTCTTCACCATGGAGTCTGTTTAGCCTGTTGCTCTCAGGATGGATTTCTAGGCTCCTTCTTCTCGCCTAATAGTTTGTTCCTTAATTGTGTTGGGGAATTATGATTAAAACTAAAATTTGTCATTTTAGAAAATCATCTCCACAAAAATGGAAAATAGTTTCATTACTGAATAAGCATCAAAGCAGAAAAGATGTGTGTCAAAAATACCTGAGAGACTTTCCAAGACAAAGAAGCCTCATCTGCTTCTACAATCACTGAACTGACATGGAAGGGAAGGTCTCAAGACGAACAATAGGCAGTCTTCAAGCAATAGGGCATAGAATACAGTTTGTTACACATAATTTATCCTAAACTCATTTGGTAATTGTGGTAACTAGATATGTTAGTTAATTGTCTTTAGACAAAGGAAACATTCTTTTGCTTTTCTCAAGACTCTCACATCTTTGTGACAGAAGGTACTTTTACTACTAGGTGAAATTACATCTACCTACTATAGACCTTGTCTTAATTACTTTTTCCATTGCTGTGATATATTCTGACTAAAAACAACATAAACAGAAGGTGGCTCACTGTTCAAGAGTACCCATCCATCATGGCACAAAACCTTAGGTGCCTGAAGAAGTCAGGAGGTAAAGAGTGATGGCTGAACAGTAGAGCTTATCTCACTGACTCCTTTCTATGTAGTGCAGTCTACCCCATCCAGGGAATGTTCCCACACACAATTAGAATGTGTCTACTGACATCAGTTACTTTAATAAAGATAATCTACATGTGCTTGCATAGAGGCCTATCTCCCCTAAAAGCCTAGATTCTTAAGTGACCGACTAAAACTAAACTTCACAAACTCCTAAGAGTCCACAGGACTAGATGACGGGACCCTTCTGACCTCTCTGCAGGCATTTCTGTGAAATATGAATAGGTAATTGACAAAGAAATTCCTGGGAGTAAAGCTAGAAAGGATCTTACTAAATCCTTTAAAAGATTTACATATATTATAAACAAACAGAGAAATAAATTGCAAGTACTTGTTTTTTTAAGCCAAATGTTTTTAAAAATACCATAAAAAGGATGGGAGTCTACTTTCTAGTTTTCAACAGAGAGAATTAAGTTTCTTACTTTAATTTATTTTTGCCTTCATGGTTCTGATTGTACCTTCATTTTTAAAAGTCTGTAATTGGTTGTGTTGTTTTATTTGTTTTGTTTTTCTTTGCAGTCTGTTCTCATTCTATAAGTGTACTCAAAATTAAAGTATTATAAAAAAGACTTCTCTGCTTGTGTCTTCAGTATTTCTTTCAGTTCATCAGGTTTAATTAGGTCCCTTGCTCCCATGGTTTCCCAGCATGCTTTTTATGTAGGCTTTGTGAGTTTGTGTATGGATGCTTCAAGTATAGAAGTTTCCCTTTGGGCACCGCGGTAGCTAGTTTTACGTGGACTTGACACAGCCATCTGGAAGTAGGAAACTCAACTAAGAAGATACATCCATAAGATACAGCTCTAGGGGATTTTCTTACTTAGTGATTGATGGGGGAAGGATCCAGCCCATTGTGGGTGGTGCCATTTGTGACCAGTCATCCTGGATTCTATAAGATAGCAGGCTGAGCAAGCCATGGGGAGGAAGCCAGTAAGCAGCAACCCTCCATGTCCTCTGCATCAGCTCATGCCCTGTTTGAATTCCTGTCTTCCTTTCCTTTGATGATAAAAAGTAGTAATATGCAAGTGTAGGACAAACTCATTCCCCAGCAAGTTGCTTGGTCATGATGTTTTGACACCAGAATAGTAGGGTATTTCTGTGAAAGACCTGAGCGCATTTTGGGGAGGATCATGGGAACACTGAATAAGGAAAGCCATTGTGCTGAGCCCTCAAAGTGTTGTTAATTAGGAGCTTGGAAAATAAGAATATTGAGAGCAGTGCAGATGATGCAGGCCTGGCTTGTGAAGTTTCAGAAGAAAGTTTCAAGACTCTGTGAGGGCTATTGACTGTTTTGAGTTGAGAATCTGTGATTCTACTTAGCTAGGGCCAAAGAATCAGCTGTAATCAACAAGAGACCAGAGCCAATAAAATAAAAGTTTGTGTTACTGGGACAATAGATGCTGATAAGCTAAAGCTAAGAAATTAGTGTTGATTAGAAAAAAACCTGCATCATTGAGGTGAAATCATCTGGAAAGTGTTTTCTCAAGAGTCCACACACTCAAGCTGTGTTCCAGGGGTAGCCAAGGTTGTACCTTGTAGAGGCAGCTGAAATTGGTAGTTTTAAGAGTCAACCGGGTGGTACTGGTTTTGAAGGCATGAATCCTGGTGTTCCTTGGATTATAAAAGTTTAGACACCCTACTCTACCAGCCTAATATGACCATAGTGGAGAGAGCAGAAGCATGTACGGGTCACCCAATTTCGTGTGTATCTGTTTGTATGTAGAGATCAGAGAGCAGCCTCAGGCATCAGTCTTTACTTTCCGCTTTGGTTGAGATAGGGTTAGTCTCTTTGTGCTGTTACACAATCCAGCTGTCTTATGACTTTCTAGAGTTTCTCTTGACTCTACATCATATCTTTCTGGGGTAGCATTGAAATTACAGGAATGTACTTTAATGTCCTTATTTATGTAGGCTGCTACAATCTGAACTCAGGTCCTCCTGCTCAAAGGGAGAGCTTTACCCACTCATCCTAAGCCCAGTCCCACAATTTCAAAACAGTTTTAAGACCAACCTTCTTAACAGTTTTTGTTAGCTGTGCCTCACTCCTGTTTCACTTGATATTCTGTGGAGTCCTTGCTGTCCTACCAGTTTAAGGCTCAGGACTCTTGTTACTTCCTTCGCTACAGGTCTGTGATCTCCCCAAACTTCTCAGTACCCTGTTAGTGGAATCATCCATTTCTCTCTTGCACCAGGAAGTGTTCCTGTCATGTCTTAGAAAGTACTCTGGATTTTATTTTGTAAAATGGCTTATTTATTGTCACCTCTCAAAACTTTTTTGTTGAGTTAAGTATCTTTTGGCTTCTGAGATGCCTTATTTTGTTCAAGGGGCTTAGAAATCTGGAGTGGTACTTCATTTCAAATTCAGACTTTTTCTTTTGCATTCTAACATGAATCTGGGAGATTTGTACTCAGAGTTTTAGAAAACAAACAACAACAAGAACAACAAGGACCACACAACCTTTTATGGGATTTTCAGACATGGAAGTATAAACTGACCTTCTTCCTGCCCCCTATTTATATTTCTTGGTTTGTTTATCTTTTATATTTCTCTGTTTGTAAATTAGGTTAGGACAGGAAATTTTTATTGATGTGAAGCAGATGGGTTGCTAGTAAATCTTGCAGTTATCTATATTAAGTTTGGTTAAGTTTCAATTCAATTATTCTCACAAGAGCCTCTTAGTTGAACCTATAGTCTGATAAGCATTGTGCTATATTTATGTGCAAACTCAATTTCCCTGTTAAGGAAATGATATCTATGTGTTTAACAAGAAGATATATTGTAGATTGTTCTTTGTAATTCAGGGATTTTATGCTAGCATTTTGAAATTTGCTTATATATTGTGACAACTCATGTCCTAAAAATCAAATAAATCCATGTAATCATTTATGTATGTATTATGAAGCATATACTAGTTAAACCAGCACTGTATGCATTAATAAGCTGTCTTTGAAATCTTAAAAGTTTTAAGTGTAAAAACCAATATTTTACTTACATAAAGTCTAATTAGTGATTGTGTTTGACAATATGAAGACAAGGTGTGCATAAAGTTATTTAGAAACTCAGTTTAAAACATCTACATGGGCAAGAAAGAGGGCACTAGGTGCTCCTTAGAAGAGCAGGGTCCTATTCCTAGTACCTTGATGGTGGCAGACAACATTCTGTAGCTCCAGTCCAGAGGACCTACCCCCGTCTTCTGACCCTGCAAGCACTAGGTTCTCAGGTGTTACACAGATATACATGAATGCAAAACACCCATATGCGTAAAATAAAATAAAGTATTTTTTAAAAAGAAGAAATGTGAAGCATTTAAGGAAATGTTTATCACAACTTATATGTGGTATATGGTAAGTCACCATGAGCGAAAGAATTCAAGAAGCAGATCACACACACAACAGGGTATGTGTGTGTTACAGTGGGGTGGGGTGGCACAGAAATGAATTGTGTGCCTTTTGGTATGTGGATATGAAGTTGTTCTGCATATTTCCCTCAGATACATGGAAGAGGGGAATGGTGGATGGTTGGCGAGAGGATTGGGAAATGTAGTCCAGCTGAATGAAGGAAGGATAATGCCCTGACTGTCAGTAAATATCCTGTGTTCTCTACCATCAGCCTCTGCCAAGTAGGATGCACATCTGGCCAAGGGCAAAGATTGTGTGACTCGTTCAGGCTCAGCTTCTGTTTTTCTCGACTAACTTTAAGTCTCATCTCCATTTGTTTTAATAAAACTTTCCTAATCAGGCCAGCTTGGGGAAATTGACCAGACTAATACATACAAAGTCAGAGTGGAAATGGATACTTACTCAGTAGGTGGCTTTCCTCAAATTCTCTGAGCACCAATGATCAGTATATGAGAATGTATTTTCTCTTATTAGCCTCTGTAATGAGCCACCAGTCAACAAGGAGGCAGTACATCAGTTGGTGGGTTTGTTTTTTTTTTTTTTTTTTTCTGCTTAGTTTAATGAGGAAAGGGAAAGAAGTTATTTTGTTGATGTTGTAACCATTAGGCAACTGCAAAGCCTTTCCAGGATAAATAAGAGAAGACAGGAGGAGAGAGTGGCAAGGGTTGTTTTCTAGCCCTATTCTTCTTGGCCTGATTCTTAATGGAGCAAACAAATTCATGGCAAAGTTTGGATTTACTTCCTGTAGGAAACAAAAATCTAAGTAATGAATATAGCACTTGAAGAATTAAAATAAAGAAAGATTAAATGTGTGCACTTTTTCCTCCTGGCAAGGAATAGAGGATTTTATTTTTCCCGTTTTCCAGTTGCATAGCATGGTTGTGTGGATGGATCAAGGCTGTGAAATTTAAGAAATGGCATTTGAAATCTTAGTTTACTTATTACAACTATTATGCAATTGGGACGCGACCTACATTTCTTCAGCCTCAATCTCTATATCCATTAAATTGGTATAGCTGTGCTTATGTGGGCCATATTTACATAACAAAACTGAAAAATTACACACCTCAGATTGCAGCACCTGCCTCCTAGTAAGTACTTTGGAAATACCGGTTCTTTTGGCATGAGGAATGAGGAGCTTTCACAGATATGGAATAATAGTCCCAGAATTTGAAGCCTTTCAAACTGTTTCTTCAATGGTTATTTAAACTCTTCCCCATCTTGCAGTTCCCATACCCATCTAACTCATAAATCTGTCTTACATCATGCATGGAGAATGTGTCCAGTGTCCTTAGAGGATGGTCATGGCCTTACCCTGAAGTGCTGCAGGATTTGTGTGTAACCTATCCATATCCTCCCATATACTTCAAATCACCAGTAGATGAATATTAATACATAACCAATGCAGTCACAATGTAAATAATTGTTCTGTTTTGTTTGGGGAATGGTGATTGAAGATTCACAAATTGGATACAGGTGCATTCTTTTTGAATATTTGTGATCTGTGGAATGTTTAGCTAAGGAGGACCAGCCTTGTTGTCCTGGGCCTCTCATTTCATTCACACAACAGCCTTTTGCATTCTGTTCTTTTAATTGTGTTGAAGAGTTATCAGTAGATGAACTGAGTTCTCTGTGCTTCCTATGTGCCAACCTGAACATGTGGCTACAAGAGCTGCTCTAAGTACCAAAGGGAGCAAGAGTAGCAAGATGGAACCCCACTTTTACAGAGTGCATTCTTGACAGCACCTGGAAATCTACTCTAACTTCCTAGTGAGTTTAGATCCATTGCAGGAAGCCACTATAGGTCAGGAATATCTGGTTGAGTGAACTTTGGGTTCAAATTAGAAGAACAGAGGGGATGGGATCAAATCGACGATCCCTACTCTTTACTTTTGTACACTTTTGTTGGGTTTCAGGGAAGAGGAACATTGTGAAGGGACCCTTCTCAGCTATATGAGACTAGATAGCTCTATGAGACTAGTACTGGGGGACAGGAAGAGGGAACATCAATTGGGATGTTAAGTGAATAAATAAATACATTAAATAGAACAAAAACATAGGAACTCAGACATGTGTTAAGGGTACTCAGGAGTAGGCAGTAGTTAAGGAATATTTATATTTTTTGAAGTTAATTTAAAAAAATAAAACTGCTGTTCTGCACATTAATTTGTAGTTCCTGTCCTTTTCTTCCCCTGCACTACATGCACCAGATTTGGTAATTAACTTCTTTAAGCCGAGTTCAGCAATTTATTGGGCTTAGCTTGCAGTCCAGAAGTGATCACATACATATCCTGACAAGACTGTCTTAATGAGTCTGAAACCAGGAGCCAGATCCCTGGTTGAGCTAATTCTGCAACTTAAGGCCTCCAGCCAGTCGCTGAGAATTATCTCAAATGGACCTTGACTCTTGCCACCTGCAGGACAGTCCCTCTACATATACTACATCCAGACGTTAGGTAGTAGGGCATCAGTGAAATTATTTCAGAAAAAAAATATGTATTTTAATTGCATTTTAGGCTTAAAAAAAAAGGTACAGACCTGCAATATTTACTGCCCCGTACAAATGGAGAAAGCACAGCACATAATATTGTAGCAATTACAAAGGTCAAAAGATGCTTTCTCCTCAGGCCATTTTATGGCACAGGGAAGTAGCTCTTCTGAACACATAATGAACAGGACCATCTTCCATTTGGATTGGGAAGAAACCTCTAGCTCCCAGCAAAGGTGTTCTAATGAGATACTGTATTCGTGTAATACTGCTTTCAAAGCAATCATCAGCATACTGATTGTTCCCTGGGCAGGTCCCATCCACCAGCCTTATTTGTAACAAGATGAAGGGATGTTTGACAGGGAAGATTTGTTGTCAGTAGGGAAGAGACTAGAATGTATACCACTGAGCCCAGAGAACTGCTGTCCCTGCATAAGGCTTTCAACAACTAAAATGTTCATGGAGAGAAAAATAGCCTCAAAATTAGAAGAGGAAGCAAGGTACCTTGGCAAGTTTCTGGGTATACAAAAGCGTATTTTCTCTGAGTTTAGACTCCTCATGAATCAAATCATCACAGCTGGTATAGTGGTTGCGCAAGTACCAAGGCCACTTACAAGACCCAGGACTTTTATCTAACCTGTCAGTGTCATGATACTAGGAAGAACCTAGTCACTCCGGTCCGGGCAGGTTATTCAGGGCACATTTTCAGACCAAACCCTGACTTCTGAGATGGAAATACAGCAAGACGAAAAGGAAGGGTCTTGTGTTTCAATGGCAGGAGCTTTTACTGAAGAAGTGGACTATTTGCCTTTCACTGTGCTATTTTGTTGTTTTGAGATAGGTTTTTGGTAGGCAGCCCAGGCTGACCAGACTGATCATCATTCTGTTACCTTGGTGCTGGGATTACAGATGTTCATCACCATGCCTAGTCCACTGACTGTAAACATCTCAGAATGGACACTGAGTTCAAAGCATGGCCAGAGAATGGGAAAAGACTGCTTGCTCCTGCTCTGAAGGGGCAGATTTTCCTAAGCTCTGTGGGTTGACCACAATAGAAGCACTTTATGATTTTCAAGGTGACACAGTAACTTACTCTTGGGGCCAGTTTAGACATAATGTGTTGGTTGGGCTTGAAGAGTGAGGTTGTTATGCCATCTTCAAAGGTAAATAGAATTTTGGAGAGGTGACATTCCAGTAGGGCTAACAGAAGAAGCAATGTTGCTGCGGTGAAATGAATGTAGCAGATTAGTAGGATGGCAAAAGCATTGTCAGGATAATTCAGTTAAACAGCACTTTTCCTTGGCCTTGTCTTCTAAGCTACAAGTTTTCAACCCATGAATCACGATCCCTTTGAGAGCGCATATCAGATCTGCATATCAGATATTTACATTATGATTCATAACAGTAGCAAAATTAAAATGAAGTAGCAATGCGATTATTTTATGGGCTTGGGTCACTACAACATGAGAAACCATATTAACGAGTCACGGCATTAGGAAGTTCATCAACCATGAGCCAAATCTTCCAAGCATCAAGTGTCTTCTCTGCTACTCTTTCCATCAAGAAATCTTTCTGTTTCTGTTGCTTTTGCATTCTCTAGTCTCCTCTTCATGTATTTAATGTTAAAAGCATCCGTGTGTTTCTCTCAAGCAATTGTGAATTCAGAGGATGGACTGAGATGCCCTCCTTTGTATTTTCATAATCTTGGAGATTAATCACTAGTTAGTATGTGAAGGAATTTTTAATGAATGACTATATTCCCCTCAGCCACAATTTGTTCTCTTGTGTCCCCATACTCATTAACCTCAGAGTTTTCTCCACGTCTTTATTCCTCCTGTCTCTTTCCCATGCTGTTAAAGACATCACACTTAACTACATCTCAATTGGAAAGCTCAGTACATAGGCCTGAACCCCAAGCGTCCTGTGACTTAGTTTCTCTTATATATACTTTATGCAAATTCACTTATAAAAAGCATTGGGTACATGAGATCACTGGCTCAGGTTGAGCTGGTCCTAAAACTAAAACATTCAGAAATGTTCAGTTTCCAAATTTCAGTACTGATGCAAATGGTCTTAACCCCAATTATGGAACTTTGGGCAATAAAAAGTCCGATTTCTTCACAGTGACCGAGGACCCACATTTCAAACTTCCAAGACCATTTTGAACTTTGATTTTCCCTTGCTCCCTTCCAGCTTAATCAAGGATTACATCTGTCAAGTTCATGTTCTACATGTTTTGTGGTCAGTAAGAAAGTTATGAATATTGAACCAAGCGGGGAAACTCAGCACAGGGTCACTGGGAAGAGTCTCCAGACAAACAAGAAACTTGAAGGGATCCTAAGTTGTGACATGGGTTTAAATAGTCACCCAGTAGTTTAAAACTACATTTCTTCTGGCTAAGAATTTGTCATTCATTAAAGAAATATAAGAAATAAAACCTTTGAAATGCTTTTCTAAAACTATGATGAACCTACTTCAAGCGCTTTTTATCTGGGCACTGAGAAAACTAATGTAGTAATCACATTTTTTTTTTCATAGAGTTCAGCTACGGGTATTGCCATCTTAGTTTTTAGATCTTTGATATAATTAGCAAGAACTTATCAGTCACTCAGTCTTAATAGACACTCAATGTGTTTCTAAACCAGAAAATGATGAAGTTCCTGTTTAAAACTTGCAAGCATCCCTCAATCTCTACCTTACTCACAATGACCGCCCAAATGAAGTGTAATACCCAAGCTATTGTTTAGCTATCAGTGACATCTATATGTTTTCAGGACACATTTTATCTTTTTAAAGGATAGTTTTGATTTACAGTTTGTTAGCACTGTTGTTACAGAACATATAGGTATGGAGAGCTTCCTGTTTTCTACTCTTGTTTTCTGCTTTGCAACATTTAAAATCCTTATCTTAGGATTTCCAAATATTGATGATTTCTCAAAGATTGTCAAAGATTTATTTGTGTGTTTCTTTAAATAATCAATCAAAGTGTGATGATTCATTGACAAAACACTCATGTTTAATATAAAAATACTTATACAACAAACAAATAATTTTCCTAAGTCAAGAATTCTGAAAGATGCATCTAGCCTTGATCTTTTAATTACTTTTCTGTGCAATAAGAGAATTAACAGAATGTTTCAAAAGTTTAATTCCATCTTAAAACTTTATATTTTATGTTTCGCTACTATAGACAGTCAGGAAGCCCTTTCAATTCACTTGATATCTATACTGTAGATAGCTAGCAAGTCCTTTTTAACTTACTTGGTGTCTACAGAAATGGGATCTTTACTGATAAAGAACAGAATCACATTAAGATCTATTACTTTCAAGAGTGTTAGCTAAAAGTGTTGCCTCCTTTAGGTAGAGAGCAGATCAGCTTAAGAAAGAGGAAATGGTACTCCCCAGCCCAGCAAGCTGCCAGTCAACAAGGCCATTTAGGATTTGATGCTAGGTTATTTCTGGTTTATGACTCCACATGCCAATGCTCTCACTGAAAGTTTTAAATTCTTACAATAAAATCTCAGCACAATAAGCACAGGCTGCATT